>CAUYTI010070611.1:0-19680 GCA_963575145.1 Galago senegalensis | reverse complement strand
AGCAACCTCCAACTCCTGGGCTCAAGCGAGTCTCCTGCCTCAGCCTCCCAAGTAGCTGGGACCACAGGCGCCCGCCACAACGCCCGGCCATTTCTTGGTTGCAGCCATCATTGTTGTTTGGCGGGTCCGGGCTGGGGATTCAAACCCACCACCCTAGGTGTACACGGCTGGCGCCCCAGCCTGTTGAGCTATAGGCGCCGAGCCGCTTTCTCTTAAAATAAAATTAAAAGTACCTTGACAGGGGCAGCACCTGTGGCTCAAAGGAGTAGGGCACCGGCCCCATACGCCAGTGGTGGTGGTGGGTTCAAACCCAGCCCCAGCCAAAAAGTGCAAATAAAAAAAAAAAGTGCCTCAACAAATCCCCAACAATCAAAAAATAAATAAATAAAAGCAGAAGACTTGCAGTTACAAACGCCTTACCTGGCCTGGTGAGGTGGCTCACACCTGTAATCCTAGCACTCTGGAAGAACGAGGAGGGTGGATTGCTTGAGTTAACAAGTTCAAGACCAGCCTGAGCAAAAGTCAGACCTGTCTCTACTAAAATAGAAAAACTGAAGCAAGAGGATAGCTTGAGCCCAGGAGTTGGAGGTTGCTGTGAGCTGTGATGCCACAGCACCTACCCAAAACAACAAAGGAAGACTGTCTCAAAAAGAAAGAAAAAAAAAGAAAATGCCTTAAGCTGCAGCATCACAGAAAACTGCCTGTTAAAGAAAAAAATAGAGGCTGACCCAGTACCTCACACCTGTAATCCCAGCACTCTAGGTGGCCAAAGTGGGAAGATCACATGAGCTTCGGAGGTCATGACCAGCATGAGCAACAGTAGGACCCTGTCTCTACTAAAAACAGAAAAACTAGCTGGACATCATGGACCTGTAGTCCCAGAACTCTGGGAGGCTGAGGCAGGAGGACTGCTTGAGCCCAGGAGATTAAGGTTGCTATGAACTACGATGATGCCATAGCACTCTACCCAAGGCAACAGAGTGAGACTCCGTCTAAATAAATCAAAAAATGAAAAAACAGATGTAAAGGAAAAAACATGAGCTTAAAATTAAGATAACTGGCCGGGCATGGTGGCTCAAGCCTGTAATCCCAGCACTCTGGGAGGCCAAGGAGGGTGGATTGCTTGAGCTTAGGAGTTCTAGACCAGCCTGAGCAAAAGTGAGACCCTGTTTCTACTAAAAATAGAAAAACTAAGGCAAGATGGGGCAGCACCTGTGGCTCAGTGAGTAGAACACCGGTCCCATATACCAAAGGTGGCAGGTTCAAACCCAGCCCCGACCAAACTACAATAAAAAAATAGCCAGGCATTGTGGCGGGTGCCTGTAGTCCCAGCTACTCAGGAGGCTGAGGCAAGAGAATCGCCAAAGCCCAAGAGCTGGATGTTGCTGTCAGCTGTGACACCATGGTACTCTACCGAGGGCAATAAAATGAAACTCTAAAAAAAAAAAAAAAGAAGAAGAAGAAAAAGAAAAAGAAAAATTGAGGTAAGAGGATCACTTGAGCCCAAATTGGAGGTTGCTGTGAGCTATGATACCATAGCATTCTACCCAGGGCGACAACTTTAAGACTCTGTCTCAGAAAAAAAATAAAGTAAAAAAAGAATATACTTACCATCTTTAAACTTCTTTCGAAAACAATTTAGCAATCTTTAAAATTTTTCATGGTACACTGGTTGAAAATCACTGCTCTGTGGCATATCTTCCTACCTGCAACTCTGTTAAGCTACTAAGGTTCTCACAACCAACAAGATCTCATACTTTGTAAGTCCTTTTTCTGACCAATCCATCAATTCTCCTGCCTTACTCTCCCTACATAATAAAAATGTAAAGGGCCAGGAGGCTTGGCACCTATAGCTCAGCAGCTAGGGCACCAGCCACATACACAGAGTGGGTGGGTTTGAACCCAGCTTGGGCCTGCTGAACAACGACAACTATAACCAAAAAATAGCCAGGTGTTGTGGTAGGCAACTGTAGTCCCAGATACTTGGGAGGCTGAGGCAAGAGAATTGCTTAAGCCTAAGAGTTTTTGTTTGTTTGTTTGTTTTTTGAGACAGAGCCTCAAGCTGTCACCCTGGGTGAGCTGTGGTATCACAACTCACAGCAACCTCCAACTCCTGGGCTCAAGTGATTCTCCTGTCTCTGCCTCCCACGTAGCTGGGATTACAGGCACCTGCCAAAACGCCCAGCTATTTTTTGGTTGCAGCCGTCATTGTTGTTTGGCGGCCAGGCTGGATTCGAACCTGCCAGCTCAGGTGTATGTGGCTGGCGCCTTAGCATCTTGAGCCACAAGCGCCAGCCTAAGCCTAAGAGTTTGAGGTTACTGTGAGCTGTGAAGCCATGGCACCCTCCTCAAGGCAACAGCTTGAGACTCTGTCTCAAAAAAAAAAAAAAAAGAAAAGAAAAGAAAAAGGGCCAGGAAATAATTTTGTTATTCCCCAACAATTTTCCTTAATTTATGCTCTCAAACCAGGGGGAGGAGAGACACCTAGAAAGTGTCCCTGGCTTCCTGTCTCCACTGCGGAGCCAGTGTAACAAGCTTGGGACACCTCCATAGGAAGGAGCACATCCTGCTATGGCTGCTTCCTGAGGGATGTTTTGGATGCTACTGTTTCTTTTCTTCTTTTTTTGAGGGAGAGTATCACTATGTTGCCTTTGGTAGAGTACCATGGCGTCACAGCTCACAGCAACCTCCAACTCCTGGGCTTAAAGCAATTCTCTTGCCTCAGCATCCCAAGGAGCTGGGACTACAGGCACCTGCCACAATGCCCAGCTATTTTTTGGTTGGAGTTGTCATTGTTGTTTGGCAGGCCTGGGCTGGATTCAAACCCACCAGCTCTGGTGTATGTGGCTGGCACCTTAGCCACTTGAGCTCTAGGCACTGAGCCTGGATGCTGCTGTTTCTAAGCCCCACATTGTCAGTCTTTGAACAGAGCATTATAAGAAGTCCACAGCGAGTCACAAGAACAGGATTTATACTATGTGACCAAACACAGAGAGGAAAACCATTATCTGGGGCAGTTTAAATTTCTACTTATCGGCTTGGTGCTCGCAGCTCAGTCAGTAGGGCGCTGACCACATACACCCAGGCTGGCGGGTTTAAACCCAACCAGGGCCAACTAAATAATGACAACTTTAACAAAAAAATAGCTGGGCTTTGTGACAGACTCCTGTAGTCCCAGCTACCTGGGAGGCTAAGGCAAGAAAATCACTTAAGCCCAAGAGTTTGAGGTTGCTGTGAGCTATGATGCCATGGTACTCTACCGAGGGTGATACACTGAGACTCTGTCTCAAAAATATACATAGATAGGCTCGGTGCCTATAGCTCAACCGGCTAAGGCACCAGCCACGTACACCTAAGGTGGCGGGTTCGAATCCCCAGCCCAGACCCGCCAAACAACGACGGCTGCAACCAAAAAAATAGCCGGGCGTTGTGGCAGGCGCCTGTGGTCCCAGCTACTTGGGAGGCGGAGGCAGGAGACTCGCTTGAGCCCAGGAGTTGGAGGTTGCTGTGAGCTGTAATGCTACGGCACTCTACCCAGGGGGACAGCTTTAGGCTCTGTCTAAAAAAAAAAAAAAAAAATATATATATATATATAGATAGATAGATAAAAAATAAATAAATTTCTACTTATCATAAGCCACAGTCACATAACATAAAAAGTCTTCTATAACTCAGTATGTTAAGAAATTGAAAATATAACTTACCTACAAATGAACTAGAACAACTAGTGCAAGCCTCAGGATGATCAGGAACAACCAACTGACTGAAACACAGGTTTTTACATGGTAAACCTTCTACCTAGAAACCAAAATAAAGACCTTCATTTTAAAAATCAAAGCTGGGCTCGGCGCCTATAGCTCAACCGGCTAAGGCACCAGCCACGAACACCTAAGGTGGCGGGTTCGAATCCCCAGCCCGGACCCGCCAAACAACAATGACAGCTGCAACCAAAAAATAGCCGGGTGTTGTGGCGGGCACCTGTGGTCCCAGCTACTTGAGAGGCGGAGGCAAGAGACTCGCTTGAGCCCAGGAGTTGGAGGTTGCTGTGAGCTGTAATGCCACAGCACTCTACCCAGGGGGACAGCTTGAGGCTCTGTCTCAAAAAAAAAAAAAAAAGTGCTAGGATTACAGGTGTAAACCATCTCACCAGCCTTAAAAGTGTTTTTTAAAAACAAACAAACCCAAAAAAATTCAATGCAAAAGAAATCAATGGTTTTACAAGAGAACGGACTGTGTTCACATCTTCTTGGGGCAACATTATCAAAAGAGACATTTCCCCAAATGTCTCTTCTAGAAGGAAATTTCAGGCATTGGAAGAACAGAAAGATTTATTAAAACTCAATTATTCGCTGAGTGAGCTGGCTCATGCCTGTAATCCAAGCACTCTGGGAGGGAGGCCGAAGCTCAGCAGTTGAAGCCAGGCTAAGCAACAGTGAGATCCTGTCTCTACTAAAAATAGAAAAACTGAGCAGCACCTGTGGCTCAAAGGAGTAGGGCACCAGCCCCTTATACCAGAGGTGTCGGGTTCAAACCTAGCCCCAGCCAAAACCTGCAAAATAATAATAATAACAATAAAATAATACAAAAATAAAAATAGAAAAACTAGCCAGACATTGTTGCAGGTGCCTATAGCTGGTGCCTATAGTTACTCAGCAGGCTGATGCAAGAGAATTGCTTGAGCCCAGAGTTTGAGGTTTCTGTGAGCTATGATGCCATGGCACTCTACCCAGAGTAACATAGTGAGACTCTAGCTCAAAAAAAAAAAAAAATTAATCAACCTACAATCCTTTATGACAGCGGTTCTCAAGGAACTATATTAAAGGGATGTGGCATTAGGAAGGTTGAGAACCACTGCTCTATCAGGTACCCAAGAGCAGGCCCTCTACTAGGCACAGGGGGGCACAGGGCTGGACACTCACCCTGCAAGGACTCTACCCAGGCCCTTGCAGATTCAGGCTCCCTGAGCCCTGAACATGAGTCAGAGAAAGTGCCCCAAAGACTTGGATGTTGGCTCCACTGCAAGTGCTGTGCTGGCGTGGGGCTCTCAGCAGCTAGCCCAAGTGTGCCCCAAGGAGCACACACGTGGGCCCAGCCCTGCCAAAGCGATGCTCAGTATTGTCACTCAGGAAGGCAGCTGCCTGGGGCCCATTCACGCCTCATCGGTGCCCACTCAGTAGACATGCAGGAGCACATCAGGATAACTTTGCCCCTGAGTTTCATATGGAGAGAAAAGCAAGGGCAGGAGAGATTGCACCACTGAGCACTCACTGCCTGGGGGTTTGCTCCCAACCCAGAAACAGCCAGCACAGCAGCCTGGCTTATGAAACACAGGAGCAGCTTTACATAATCATGGGAAATGAAGAGAAAATGTGTGTTCATAAAAACGCGCCCTTCCGCTAACCTCAACAGTAATTTTTGCAAGATGCAATTTGATTTTGCCTTTTTTCTGATTGTAAAAGTTAATAATGTGTATTGCCACTAAATTCCAATGAAAGCAAAATGGGTAAAGAAGAAACTGAGAGTCTTCTTCAGTCCTACCCCACACCTTGGAGCCTATCAGCTTATCCTTGCATACTCTGCTTTGCACAAGCATGCACACAGTGCTAAAATGCACGTATATACTTTTGTTATTATTGTTATTTATTGTTTGTTTGTTTTTGAGACAGTGTCTCACTGCGTTGCCCTCAGTAGAGTGGCATGGCGTCACAGCTCACAGCAGCCTCAAACTCTTGGGCTTAAGCAATTCTCTGGCCTCAGCCTCCCAAGTAGCTGGGACTACAGCAGCCCACCACAACGCCCAACTATTTTTTGTTGCAGGTATCATTGTTGTTTAGCTGGCCCAGGCTGGGTTTGAACCCACCAGCCTCAGGGTATGTGGCTGGTGTTGTAACCACTGTGCTATGGGCACTGAGCCTATTATTATTATTATTAAGACAGGGTCTTGCTCTTTTGCCTAGGCTAAAATGCAGTGGTATCATCATAGCTCACTGGAGTCTCAGACTCTTGGCCTCAAGGGATCCTCCTGCCTCAGCCCCCAAGCAGCTGGGTTTATAGGTACCTGCCAATACACCCAACTAATTATTCAAAGTTTTTTTTTTTATTAAATCATAGCTGTGTACATTAATGCAGTCATGGGGTACAATGTGCTTGTTTTATATACAATTTGAAATATTTTCATCAAACTGCTTAACATAGCCTTCATGGCATTTTCTTAGTTAATGTGTTAAGACATTTATATTCTACATTTAGGAAGTTTCACATGTACCCTCGTAAGATGTACCATAGGTGTAGTCCCACCAATTACCCTCCCTCAGCCCATCCTCCCCCACTTTTCCCCATATTCTTGGGCTATAATTGCATTATAGCTTTCATATGAAAGCTATGAATTAGTTTCTTTTTTTTTTTTTTTTTTGAGACAGAGCCTCAAGCTGTCCCCTGGGTAGAGTGCCGTGGCATCACAGCTCACAGCAACCTCCAACTCCTGGGCTTAAGCGAGTCTCCTGCCTCAGCGTCCCAAGTAGCTGGGACCACAGGTGCCCACCACAATGCCTGGCCATTTTTTGGTTGCAGCCATCATTGTTGTTTGGCGGGCCCGGGCTGGGGATTCGAACCCGCCACCTTAGGTGTATGTGGCTGGCGCCTTAGCTGCTTGAGCCACAGGTGCCAAGACTATAAATTAGTTTCATAGTAGGGCTGAGTACATTGGATACTTTTTCTTCCATTCTTGAGATACTTTGCTATAATTTTTCAAAGTTTTTATAGAGACAGAGTCTTAGTCTGTTGCTTACTCTGATCTCCAACTCCTGGCCTGAATTAACCCTCCCACCTCAGCTGCCCCATATAGTAGGATTATAGGCATCAGCCACCATACCCAGCCTGTTTTTCTTTTTCTTTTCTTTCTTTCTTTTTTTTTTTTTTTTTTGGCTGGGGCTGGGTTTGAACCCACCACCTCCAGTATATGGGGCCGGCACCCTATTCCTTTGAGCCACAGGCACCACCACCCCACCCCGGTCTGTTTTTATTGATTCTTCACAGAAATAGGATCACTGGCTTACCGTTCTACACCTTGCTTTTACTCCATTAACATGGATCCTGGATATCTCTGCACCATCCACTGACTTTAAATGCTCACTCAGAAAGGCCTTGAACCCAGGTCTGTCCAGCCACAGGTTTTGTAGGAGGCCAGGAAGGTGCTGTGGTGACACGGCCCACTCTGTGCAGGGCAGAGCAACATAGAGCTGAGACGGTGAGAGGGAGGTGGGCATGTGTATGTGACAGGGTATGCCAGCATGTGTGAGCGTCAGCACGTGACTGTGAGTGAGCATGAGAGTGTACGAGTGACACTGTGAGAGACAGTGTGTGAATGTGTGTGAGTGTGCAAAACTGTGAAAGTACAAATGTAGGAGACTGTGTGAGACTGTGTGGGTGTGAGGAAATGTGACTGAGAACGTGTGAGTGGGTGTGAGAGTGTGTGAGCATGTATGGATGAGAGTGAGTGACAGTGTGTTGTGTCTCAGTTTCTGCAACTTAGGCTTCCTTGTGAGTGGCCCAAGCACGTCCCCCTCCAGGTCTCCACAACATCCACGGAGGGATGAACGCATGTCCCCTCGTGGCCTGTCTCTTACCAGTTGCCCCTGCCCAGCACAGCTGACTGGGCCTGGCATTTCCTGCTGGAATGCAACCAGAGCTCTGCTGCCCCACTTTCTGCTCCAGGCAGCCAGCACAACCCATCAGCTCTGTCCCAGAGATCAAAAGCCATCCCCAATAACACCCCAATAATACTATTAGGCTTTATGCCCACCCCTCAGCACCCTAATTCCCTTCAGATCCTTTTAGTGATTCTGGAGGTCGCTGGAAAGCCAGCTGTGGGGAACTTTTATGCAGGAATTTGTCCTGTCCTGAGTCCCATAAATTAGGTGCCCTCCTCCCTAGGTGCTGCATGGGTCCTGGGGGACACCTCAGACTCCAGCATGTGGCTGTGCTCTCAGGTCACAGTGGGTTTTGCTGGCACCTGATGCTGGCAGCAGGACATCTGTGCTACTTCCTATTCTTCAGCAGAGCACCTTGGTGTTGTGTCTCAGCTCCTGGAAAGGCCAAAATGGAGAGTACCAGTCTGAGCAGCCAGATTCCCTCCCTGGAGGTACCCCTGATGCCTTCTCTCCTTGGAGGCAGCCCTGGCATTTGCTGACTGTGTGACCTTGGGCACATCACTTGACATTTGTGCTTTCAATCTGCAGGCATTTATTGAGTGCCTACCATACATGAGACATAGTTGTCATCCCTGAGGACAAGAGAATGCATCCTGCTCTTCTAGAGCTGACATAAGATAATGCAGATAGAGGAAAGCCCTACAGAGATGAAGACAGGCAATGTGACAGGCAGGAGGGGCTGCTGTGGATCCAGGCCATGTGAGGAGCCTTGAGAAGGGCTCTACTGCTCAGGGACTAGCATTAATCTGCAGAACCTCTAGGTGGGAGTGAGCTTGGGTTTTTAAGGAAAACAAGAAGACCAGTATGGCTGGAATGGGTGGGGGTGGAGGACCTGAATTTTAGGGAGGAGAGAGAACAAAGGCAGCTATGGAGAGCAAGTAGGAGGCTGACACAGGACTGGGACTGAGGGCAGCAGGAAGCCAGATGTCAGCTGGAAGTCAGGCAGGACCCAAGGGCTCCCTCTCAGGTGCCATGTGACCCTTAGGAGGTGTGTGTCTGAATAAAGACCTAGGTTCTGAGAACAGGGGAACCACCACAGATAAATTGCATCCTGATAACACATATAGCCAGCTCAGGATTTTGGTTCTGAAGTCAACCTTGGAGAAGACCAAAAACCCCTGCAATATGGCTGGGACCCACCGTGTTTCCCTGAAAATAAGACCTACCCAAAAAATAAGCCCTAGCAGGGTTTCTATGCATTTGTTAAATATAAGCCCTGCCCTGATAATAAGACCTAGTGATGGGTGTGGCTATGCAGCATATCTGCATAGCTACGCCATGCATTTCAGCGCAGAGTGGTAAGGAAGACTGAAATACCTTCTATCTGCTCCAGTTCCTTTCTCTGAACCATTCACACTTGCGTGGGTGTGTAGTAACCGCGGTTGTAGGCATCCTATTGGGTACATGAGAACAGCTAGGGGAAAGGAGGTCATGCATCACTGGCACCAGCCCCACCAACAAGGTCAGCTTCCCCTGTCAGTTTCCAGAAGAAGATGACTTAACTGTACTTGAATAAATGTAAATTGTTATATTATACTTAATAAAAGTAAGACATCCCCTGAAAATAAGCCCTAGTGTGTCTTCTTGAGAAAAAATGAATATATGGCTCAGCACCTATGGCTCAAGCGGCTAAGGCGCCAGCCACATACACCTAAGGTGGCGGGTTTGAATCCCCAGCCCGGGCCCACAAAACAACAATCATGGCTGCAACCAAAAAATGGCCAGGCGTTGTGGCCGGCGCCTGTAGTCCCAGCTACTTGGGAGGCGGAGGCAAGAGACTCGCTTGAGCCCAGGAGTTGGAGGTTACTGTGAGCGTGATGCCATGGCACTCTACCCAGGCGGATAGCTTGAGGCTCCGTCTCAAAAAAAAAAAAAATGAAAAAATGAATATAAGACAGTGTCTTATTTTCGGGGAAACATAGTAGGATGAACTGGGCTGTGCAAAAGTGGGAAAACTCAAACTGTAACGAAACATACAGGGCCTTCTTCCCACACCAAGCAAGCAAGGAATTCTGCAGCAGACACCAGCTGGTGTCCTCCAATTCAACTAAATTCTGATGCTATTTACCTGGAGATAGCCACAGAAACCATAGTTTGAGGGCCCACAAGACTGCTTCGTCGTTCTTCCAGCACTTCTGACTGACTAGCTTCAAGTTGGGGTTTCCACGACACCCTCTTGAGCTTGATTAGTTTACTAGAGGCTCACAGATCTCAGGAAAACACATAAAGAACATTTTAAAGGATAGAAATAATCCATTTAAAGAAATACATGGGGGAGGTTTGGAAGGACCCTGAGGCAAGAGCATCTATTTCCATGGAGTTGGACTGTAATACCACGCTTCCCACACATGGATGAGTTTTTTTGGCGGGAATTTTTTGCTCTTTTTTTTTTGTTGTTCATTTTGTTTTGTTTTTGAGACAGTCTCACTCTATTGCCCTGGCTAGAGTGCAGTGGTGTCATCATAGCTCACTACAACCTCAAACTCCTGGGCTCTAGCAATCCTCTGGCCTCAGTCTCCCAAATAACTGGGAGTATAGGTGCCCACCACAATACCTAGCTCATTTGTCTATTTTTGGAGAGGTGGGATCTCACTGTTGCTCAGGCTGGTCTTAAACTCCTAGCCTCACACAATACTTCCTCAGCCTCCTAGAGTGCTAGGATTATGGATGTGAGCCACCTTGCCTGGCCACATGGATGAGTTCTAACTCATCTTCCTATAAGTTTCTAAATGTTCAGCTATCCAGAAGCTGTACAGACCCTGTTCTTTTATTGAGACTTCATTGGTAGGCATGATTGAAGCATGGACAACTGTATAAATGTGATTAGACAAAAAGCGCATGTTCTTTTTTTTGAGACAGGAGCCTCAAGCTGTCCCCCTGGGTAGAGTGCCATGGCATCTCAGCTCACAGCAACCTCCAACTCCAGGGCTCAAGCGAGTCTCCTGCCTCAGCCTCCCAAGTAGCTGGGACCACAGGCTCCTGCCACAATGCCCGGCTATTTTTTGGTTGCAGCCGTCATTGTTGTTTGGTGGGTCCAGGCTGGAGTCGAACCTGCCACCTTGGGTATACGTGGCTGGTGCCTTAGCCACTTGAGCCACAGGCGCCAAGCCAAAAAAAGCGCATGTTCTAATACCAGTAGATGGAGTGGGGAAACCCCGAAAGGCCTGTCTGTTCAGATTCTTCCTGGTCTCTCTGTGCAGCATTCCTTCCTCTTGGGTGTGGGGCAGGACCCCTTCTGAAATGGGGGTCTCGTGACCTACAATCAGACAAGGCAGGTCAGAGAATTTCTTTATGGCCAGCATAAGGTGGGGTTAGATTCCTGCCTTAGGGAGAAAAAGAAGCAGGTGAAAGGAGGGCAAGAGAAGGTCAGAGAGAGAGATTCTGTTCTCCGATGCCTGCTCCTGATGCCTAAAGTGTCCCAACATGATAACAAGGGCTAAGGGAGTTATGAGTCAGGACCCACAGATGAAAACCCAGGTCACATTCGTGTGGAACCCCAGTATCAGAGGAAGCTGCCCTGAAATTCTCTAGAAGCCCATGGGTATGGGCAATTTTCTTTCCATCATTACTGGGTCTCCAGAGCTGTGCTGAGTCCTGTAACATCATCAGAGACCAGAGTGTGTGCTGAGTAGCAATGATTAATCCCATTAAGCAGATGGGGAAATTGAAATTTGGAATAGAGAGCCACAGAATTGGAAGGCACAGAGGTTTTCAAGGGTTTGCCTTTTTTATTTTTTATTTTTTTGCAGTTTTTGGCCGGGGCTGGGTTTGAACCCGCAACCTCTGGCATATGGGGCCAGCACCCTACTCCTTTTAGCCATAGGCGCTGCCCTAGGTTTGCCTTTTTTACCAGATAGGCTTCCGAAGGTGACATGCCCTGGGGCTTCCTTACTCTAATCCCAGCTCCTAGTCCTTATCAGTCAGATGCCCTGGGGCCAGCCTCTGTAGGCTGGGCCAGCAGCGGTCAGGCACTATGGGATGCCATATTTGGGGTCTGGTCAGGCATCTGGGAGGCAAGCCAGGTGAGGAGCATCTGAAAGCAAGCTGGGGACTCACCTGAATTCACTTCATTGTCTCACAGCCTGGAGTTTGGGGTATGGGCTATGCAGAGGACACAGAGAGGACACCAACTGGCTGGGCCTCTGGTGCTTCCCATGGCTCTCTCAAGGCTGTAGGCCCCACTTAGCCATCCATTTGAGGGACTTACTTTTACCTCTTCTTAGTCAAATGGAGTTTCCTCCCCTGTAAAATAGGTGTTGTAGACAATACAGATTTCACTGAGTGTGTGTGGTGTATGTGGTTGGTAGTTTCCATGCAACAAGGTTTGTGATGACAGTCCCCTACCCCCACTCTGTGTAGCATCATCCCCTCTGGGGACCATAGCGTTTGGCAACAGTAGAGGTGGGTGCCCCCGTCCCTACAGATCCAGAAGCAAACCTAATAATTTGTTCAGGGTCTGTCTCTAGTAATTTCTCAGTTAAGCCCAGCTGGTATGATTACTACTACTATTCCATTCTCATTTGCATACTCCCTAACTCCTGTACAGAGCTCTAAGTCAGTGAGATTTCTAAGGGCTTGGGGCTGTTCTACTGGGGCAGAGCCTGGCACGCACCAGCCCTGTGACCTTGACTGACTTTGCCAAGTCTCAGTTTGCTCATCTCTAAAACGGGATTACCGATGAAGCCTCGCCTTTCAGTCTCACCCAGGTCTGCAAGTCAACAAACTCTAAGCCAAGACTAGAACCTGGAGTACTTGTCTGTTATGTTATTATTACTGTGTGCGCACGACAGTGGGGCGGCAAGACAGTGCACCTGACACCGGAGAGCCGGGCAGCCCCAGCGGCCCATTAGAGGCGCGGGGGAAGGGAGCTTCAGCGCGTGGATAGCCTCCGGCGCTGGCTCTGGGGCGCTGGCCGGGGGCGGGGAAGGGCGGGCGTCCGCTGGGAAGCCCTGGGGTGATCCAGAGCTCCGCCCTCCTGGCTCCGCCCCTCCCCCAAGGGCGGGTCCCCGGGAGTCTTAACGCGCCCCCGCGCGGCGCCCGGCCTTGGCCGCCGCCAGTCGCTGCGGGAGCTGCAGCCGCCTGTACGTGTCTGGGCCCGCGTCTACGTCCTCGTCCTCACCCGGCCGCGCCATGGAGGGCTACCACAAGCCTGATCAGCAGAAGTTACAGGCCCTGAAGGACACGGCCAACCGCCTGCGAATCAGCTCCATCCAGGCCACCACGGCTGCGGGCTCGGGGTGAGTGCGGTGCGGGGCGACGGCAGCGGGGCTCAAGCAACGTGGGAGCCGTTTACAGAAACCGTAGTGGCAGCGGGCCCGTCGGCTCCGGGTCGTGCTGCGCGGTGCCATCACAAGGGAGGTGGCCGAAGGCGCGGTCATATGGCGGAGACGTGCGCCCTGCAGGGCCCCAATAGCAGGCGCCTTCCGCCGCGCCGCGCACCCTCCGCTCGGCTTCTCCGGGCCCGGCCGCGTGGGCCTCAGGCCAGCTCAGCAGCACCTTGGACTCCCACTCTCAAACGTGAACGCAAAGCCTCTCTCCGGCCATGCCGGAAAAGCCACCATTATTGTTCTTCCTGAGAACATGGCCCTTTGCCTTGCCCTCTGCACGTGTGGCCCTCTTCAACCTCTCCACAACCTAGTGTGGGTGCCACCGGTAACACTCCGCCTTCCAGGTGGGGAAACTGAGGCTCTGAGTTTTCGAAGTCAGTTGCCCAGGGTTACAGAGAGGTGGAATTTGGGCCTAACCCCCCACCCGCATCTTGCAGGATACTTAGGGCCCGGCCTTCCCCCCACTTTAAATTACGCTCCACACACCCCCATCCACACTCCTGCAACCCTTGGGTTGGGTCCAAGTTTGGAGCAGGGGGCTGCTCAGAGGCCAGCGGCCGTGGCAGCGGGGGAGGGGGCAGGGGCGGGGGAAAAAAGTGGCTTGTGGATGCGGAACTCTTGCATCCACTGTAAGAGAGGGAGGGGTCAAACACCTGACCTGAGGGGAAGGAGACTTGGAAGGCTTAGTGAATAGAGGATCGAGTTCCAGGGCCTCCGCAGTAGGGAATGAAGTCCTGGTGGCAGGGCCGGCCACCAGGTGAACTACCCTTCTGGCCTGGGTGGAAGAAAATTATTGTTGATCCCAAGGTGCCTCCTCTGAAGGTGGCAAGTAGCAGGGACAGGTTATAATTAGTAAGGGCCACCGTGCATGCTTCTGGAAGTGTCCAGTGGGGTGGTTGGGAGGGTTAGCCAGTGAGTTGCTCCAGAGCCAGTTTCCCACTCTGTACATTGGGGACAGTAATGGTGCCTACCACAATAGGTGGTTTCAAGGATTCCCGGGCTCCATTTGGAGGCCGGTATGAGGCCACAGTACCAGTAAAGTGCTGGTTCATGACAAGGTATTGAGAGCTGGGTGGAGGGTGGAGAGCTGGGTGGAGGGTGATTTCCAAAAACCCTCCCAAAGTTGTCTGTTTAGGACAAAGACATGATCCCGGCATCTGACCAATTTCATACAGGATATATTATTTATATATATTATTAAGAAGTAATTCTTTTTTTTATTAAATGATAGCTGTATACATTAATGCAAACATGGGGTACAGTGTAGTGTTTTCATATACATTTTGAAATACTTTCATCAAGCTGGTTCACATAAATTTCATGTTATTTGCATAGTCATTGTGTTAAAACATTTATATTCTAGTTCAAGAAAAGTTCACTTGTACCCTTGTTAGACAGATATATAGGTGATCTTTCCAGTCATATTGAGAAGTAATTCTTTTTTGCCCTTCAGGATGGATATGCATTTGCGCTTTGTGTCTGCCTGTTCTTGGAAGGGATTAGACCTCTCTCACAAGCCATTGCCCTTCCACCCACGCCCTCGCACACTTTGGACCTGTTATCTTTGCTGGGTTTGCATCAATCTTACCCTTTGAGTGGGGTATCCCCTGTCCAGGGTTACATCGGTGCCCCCTCCCCCAGCCTGACACATAATAGGTCTGCATCATTTGTGTTGCCCATTTTACAATTGAGTCTACTTTCCTTGGCCACTTCAGGGGGTTGGAGGTCTAGCTGGAGAGACACAGCAATTCCCCAACCATCTGAGCATCTTAGAGGGCAAAATAAGATTTGCAGATACTTACAAGGTCCCTGGGCAGCCAAGTAGATATCTATGTTGTGACACAGCAGCCTTATGAAATAGATTGTGTTATATTCACATGTTAGATAGATGGGGACACTGAGGCTAGTGTGTTATGTTACTTGCCCAAGCTGGTAATCAGTAGCTGTTCCCTACTGTCCTATGGGGATCACATTATCTGGAATACTTCTTGGACAGGTGAGCAGCACCAGACTGGAGAATGGAGGGATAGGTGCAGCCATGGCAGGTATTAGTTCAAAAGGCACTTGGAGAGAAATGAAGTAAGATTTATAGCTATAGGGAGCTCCAGAAAGGTGCAGTGTCAAGTGGATTTCCTGGGTCTTCATTAGGTAAGGTCTGCTTTACATCCAGAAAGATACTATGTATGACAAAGATACAATAAGTGGCCACTGAGAGTTACACCATGTTTATAAATGTAACAGAAATGTTACAATGTAAACAAATCTGGAGGGGGGGATTCACTGAACTCAAAATGTATCCATTTCCAAAAAAAAAAAAAAAAAGGATGTATGGGACATAGTGATTCTTTTGTGTGTGAGCCTCTAAAAGATGCAAAGAAGAAACAGAGAAAACTTATTTTTCAGAATGAAGTAACATTGCTACGCAACCTGTGTCCCAAGAGAAATTGTGAAAGATGTGTGCCAAGACTGTGTATACAGAAAAAATAATCAAGTAAGACTTGAGATGTGGGCAGTGTTCTGGTTCCCCTGATGTTTCTTTTAAGGCCCACTATTCTCTGACTGCAGTGAGCAAGTTCTATCAAGTGAAGGCTCAGTCCTGAGGCATTGGCCCAGTTGGAGCTGCAGTCACAGCTGAAGCTAACATTCTGTCACGGATGGTCCCCTTTCCTGGGGGAGCTCATAGTCTTGCTAGTAAAGCAGGACTTTGGTCCAATCTTTGTTGGCCACCCGCTGGGATAGGACTCAAGGATTCTATTAGTGAAGGCCCAGACTTTTGGTTTCAAGATTGAGTGAAGTCCTGATCTCTGTGCTCAGTGATCCTCACCAGGCCCTGGAAAGTCAGGAGGCTTGGCCTTTGTCAGGGGAGCTAGGCCTAGAGGTGGAGGGACAGGAGTCTTCACAGAGGGCTCTTTGTTGAGGCAGCACCCACACTGGCCAGAGCTTCTCTAGGGTCATCTCCTTCCACATGATGAGGCAACTGTGGCAAGGGTCCAGCTCATCCAAGCTTTTAAAAAATGAAACTCCGGTGACCTTGGCAGAAGTGGCCTGGATGCTGAGGATGGTGGTAAAGATTTCTCAGTTCTCACTTAGCAGGTCTAGGCTATGTCATTCAAACAATGCTAAGTGTCATCTGAGGACATTATCACATGCTTGACTCAAAGGGAGGGTGGTTTGTGCTTTCAATAAGTCCCCCAGGGCTTCTGATCTACACTTTGGGGAGGGCAGTATATGGCCAGACTTGGCTGGCAGACTCAAGGAGATAAGGATTCTAACTCCAGCTCTGTTCCTAGTGGCTCTGCCCCTGTCAGAAAGGCCCTTCCCATCCCAGGACCTCAGTTTCCCCACCTAGGTATTTCAAATGGAATCTTTTAGGAATGGGGCTAGAGAGTGAGTGAGCAGGCTCTGGAGTCCCACCACCTGTGGCTGTTGGTTTTACATGCTGGTGCTCTGTGTGGCTTTAAAGTGGCTGGGATCCCATCCCTGCTACCCATCTCTGGCATCCAGAGGATGATTTGGCTGAGTGCTTAGGGGGTCTCTTTGATTCCCTGGGCCTGGTTTTCCTTTTGGGCATCCTTTGGACCCGTGGCTCCTGCCCCAGCCAGGCCCTTACTGAAGCAAGAGTGAAGCCTGAGATTGCCCCAGCAGCAGCAGCATTTCCCAACTCAGTATGAAGACACCCCGCTGTCCTGGAGCAACTTAGTTCTTTGCTAGAATGACCTCTGAACTCAGCAGGGCTGATGGTCATTGTTTCTAAAACTGGGAATGAAGTATAGCCCCCTGGTTAGGAACTGACTGACACAATCTTGTGGCTTCCTATGAACTCTGACCCCTGTCTCAGCTTTGACCCCCTCAACTTTGCCTATATAGTAAAGCCTGTTGTCATCATATCCTGCTACCATAAAATCAGAAACTTCCCTGTTGCCACAGATCATGGATATCTGTCCTGAATGCCTTGATGTTCCTGAGGTCAAGGACCTGCACAGAGCTGGGTCCTTAGGCAGACACTGTGCTTGTCCTAAGTGGCCAGGCACAGTGGGGCAGGGTGGTGTTCACAGAGTAGGGTGGATTTGGTGAGAGTTGAGGTGATTCCACCAGCAGAAGGGTCTTGCTCAGAAGTTATTTGCACCATGAAGACTGCATAGCTAGAAGGGGAAGTGTGGGTGCCTGAGAACTTGATCTACTGGAAGTGCAGCACCTTTTTCCAACTTTCAAAAACAAACTTTTAACAGCTTTAAGGTATAATTTATATATTATAACATTTTAAGTGTGCAATGTAGTGATGTTTAATGAATTTACAGTGAGTTACACTGGATTTTAGTGAGTTCACCACATCCAATTTTAGGATATTTCATTACTTCTAAAAGATCTCTCCTGCCCATTTGCAGTCTTTTACCCCAGCCCCAGGCAACTATTAATCTACTTTCCTGTCTCTGTAAATTTAACTCTACCAGACATTTTATGTAAATGGAATTATACAGAATGAAGTCTTTGGGGCCTGGCTTCATTCCCTTATTGTAGTGTTTAGAGGGTCATCCATGTTGTAGCATGAATCATTTCTTTTTATGGCTGAATGTTCCATAGATTTTGTTTACCCATTCACCAGTTTTTCTTAGCATTTTGTCCTAGCTCTGTTGCTGGTCAACTGTGTGACTTTGGGCAAGTCACTTCCCTTCTGTGGACCTTAGTGGTCCCATCCTCAAAATGACTGCTTTTTTTTTTTTTTTTTTTGAGACAGTCTCACTTTGTTGCCTTTGGTAGGGGGCCGTGGCATCACAGCTCACAGCAACCTTAAAAACTCTTGGGCTCAAGCAATTCTTTTGCCTCAACCTCCCAAGTAGCTGAGACTATGGGCACCTGCCACAATGCCCAGTTATTTTTTGAGATGGGGTCTCTCTCTGGCACAGGCTGATCTTGAATTCATAAGCTCAGGCAGTCCACCCTCCTCAGCCTCCCAGAGTACTAGGATTACAGGCACGAGCCACTGGACCTGTCTCAGTTAACTTTTCTATTTTTAAGTACAGATGGGGTCTCACTCTTGCTCAGGCTGGCCTGGGAATTCCTGAGCTCAAGTGATCCACCCACCTTGGCCTCTCAGAGTACTAGGATTACAGACATAAGCCACCACACCCGGCTGCCACTGTGCTTTTTTCATGTTTTGTATTTGTGAGATAATATTGATGTTGAACCTTTGAGGAGTAGCTCACTCATTCTTTTTTTTTTTTGAGACAGAGCCTTAAGCTATCCCCCTAGGTAGAGTGCTATGGCATCACAGCAACCTCCAACTCCTGGGCTCAAGCGAGTCTCCTGCCTCAGCCTCCTAAGTAGCTGGGACCACAGGCACCCGCCACAATGCCCAGCTATTTTTTGTTTGTTTGTTTGGTTGCAGCCATCGTTGTTTGGCGGGTCCGGGCTGGATTCGAACCCTCCACCTTAGGTGTATGTGGCTGGCGCCTTAGCCACTTGAGCCACAGGTGCCAAGCCAGCTCACTCATTCTTAACACTCTATAGTAGTATCCCATTGTGTAAGTATATTCCAGTTAGTCTATTGTGGGTCACCTGGGTGGCTTCTAGGTCACGCCTTTTCAAGCATTACAGGCACACCTCTATTTTTTACAGTTTGCATAAAACGTGTGTACATTTTGCTGTACAAAAGTTGTTGGGTATTAGGAAATGTGCATCCTCACCTACTGAGCTGGTTTATTTTGAATGGTTGAAGGGTTACTCAGGTTTTCTATTTCTTCTCAAGTTAGTGTTGATAAATTTTTGCTAGTTGTTTTCCTGTTTTCAAATTTATTTGCATTGGGTAATTTGGAGTATTTTATCATCTACACTTAAGATTTCAACTTTTCTTTTTTTTTTTTTGAGACAGAGCCTCAAGCTGTCCCCCTGGGTAGAGTGTTGTGGTATCACAGCTCACAGCAACCTCCAACTCCTGGGCTCACGCGAGTCTCCTGCCTCAGCCTCCCAAGTAGCTGGGACCACAGGCACCTGCCACAGCGCCTGGCTATTTTTTTTTTTTTTTTGGTTGCAGCCGTTGTTGTTTTGGCAGGCCCAGGCTGGATTCTAATGCACCACCTTATATGTATGTGGCTGGTGCCTTAGCTACTTGAGCCACAGGCGCCGAACCTTTTTTTCTTTTTTTTTGAGATGGAGTCTCACTTTGTGGCCCTTGGTAGAGTGCTGTGGCATCACAGCTCACAGCAACCTCCAGCTCTTGGGCTTAGACAATTCTCTTACCTCAGCCTCCCAAGTAGCTGAGACTACAGGCATTCGCCACAGCACCTGGCTAATTTTTGTTACAGTTTGTCTGGGGCCAGGTTCAAACCTGCCACCCTCGGTATATGGGGCCCGTGTCTCTGAGACACAGGCACCTCCCAAGACTCAACTTTTTTTCTGATATTTTCCTTCTCTTTTTCTTGATCCTGCCTTGCCCAGAAGTTAGCTAATTTTTTTTTTTTAAGAACTAGCTCTTTGGGCTTGGCGCCTGTGGCTCAAGTGGCTAGGGCACCAGCCACATACACCTAAGGTGGCGGGTTCGAATCCAGCCTGGGCCCGCCAAACAACAATGACGGCTGCAACCAAAAAATAGCCAGGCATTGTGGCGGGCGCCTATGGTCCCAGCTACTTGGGAGGTGGAGGCAAGA
>CAUYTI010070609.1:0-51614 GCA_963575145.1 Galago senegalensis | reverse complement strand
TGGAGCTGGAGAATGTTCTTCTGAGCAAAGTATCACAAGAATGGAGGAAAAAGTATCCAATGTACACACCCCTATTATGAAACTAATTTATACCTTTTATATGAAAGCTATAACCTAATAACAGCCTAAGAATATGGGGAGAGGGAGAGGGGAATGGGTGGAGGGAGGCAGATTGGAGGGATCACTTCTGAGGTTTATCGTATAAGGGTACCAGTGAATCTTTCTAAGAGCAGAATGTGAATGTTTTAAAATAATAACTAAGAAAATGACATGAAGGCTATGTTAACCAGTTTGATGGAAGTGTTTTGGATTGTGTGTGAAAACCCCACACTGTATCCCATAAGTGCATTAAGGTACATAGTTACCATTCAATAAAAAAAAAAGAAAGAAAGAAATTGGCCTGGGTGAAAATTTTATGAGAAGGACCCCCTAGGCAATTGAAGCAACATCAAAAATACACTATTGGGACCTTCAAATTAAAAAGCTTTTGCACAGCCAAGAACACAGTAAATAAAACAAGCAGACAGCCCTCAGAATAGGAGGAGATATTTGCTGGTTATGTCTCTGACAAAGGTTTAATAACCAGAATCCACAGAGAACTCAAATGTGTTAGCAAGAAGAGAACAAGAGATCCCAGTCCCAGCTACTTGGGAGGCAGAGGCAGGAGAATCGCTTGAGCCCAGGAGTTGGAGGTTTCTGTGAGCTGTGATGCCACAGCACTCTACCCAGGGCAACAGCTTGAGGTTCTGTCTCAAAACAAACAAACAAACAAACAATTATAGCCCAAGAATATGGAGAAAGGGGAGAAGGAGGAGAGAGGAGGGAAGAGGATGGATAGAGGGAGCATAATTGATGGGACAACACCTACAGTGCATCTTACAAGGTATATGTGGAATTTACTAAATGTAGAATATAAATGTCTTAACACAATAACTATGAAAATGCGGTGAAAGCTATGTTAACCAGTTTGATGGAAATATTTCAAATTGTATATAAAACCAGCACATTGTACCCTATGATTGCAATGAGTACATAGCTATGATTTAATAAAAAATAAATAAATGGGCTCGGCACCTATAGCTCAACCGGCTAAGGCGCCAGCCACGTACACCTAAGGTAGCGGGTTCGAATCCCCAGCCTGGACCCGCCAAACAACAATGACGGCTGCAACCAAAAAATAGCCGGGCGTTGTGGCGGGCGCCTGTGGTCCCAGCTACTTGGGAGGCGGAGGCAAGAGACTCGCTTGAGCCCAGGAGTTGGTGGTTGCTGTGAGCTGTAATGCCACGGCACTCTACCCAGGGGGACAGCTTGAGGCTCTGTCTCAAAAAAAAAAGAAATGGGGAACTGGACAGTGCCTGTGGCTCAAAGGAGTAAGGCACCAGCCCCATATGCTGGAGGTGGTGGGTTCAAACCCAGCCCCAGCCAAAAACTGAAAAAAAATAAAATAAAAAAGAAAGAAATGGGGAACTACTGGAGGATTTTGAAAAGAGGAACAAGATGATCTGACTTATATATTAAGATCATTTTGGCTGCTGTTCTAAAAAAGAACTATAAATGGCAGGTATAGAAGCACAAGAACCAGTTAGCAAGCTTTTGAAAAATATTCCAGATGAGAGGTGATGGCAGCTTAGACCAAGGCTTGATTGGAGTGCCAGGGAGAAGTGATTAAATCTTCCAGAAAAAAATCATATATTCACATTCACTGGGTATGGAATTCTAAGTTGAGGGGTGGGCCCCTCCCCCAGCACTTTAAAGATTGTTTTCTGGGTTGCACAGTTTCTGATAAGAAGTCTATGAATACCTTTAATCTCTGTTTATCTATAACTAATGTGACTCTTTTCTCTGGCTACTTTTAAGATTTTCTCTTCCTCCCTGACTTTCAGCAAGTTGATTCTGACATGCTGTTGTGCAGTCTCCTTTGTGTTTATCCCACCTACAGGCTACTGAGCTTCTTGGATCTGTTTGTTTTAGCAAATTTGGAAACATTTTGACCACTATTTCTTCAAATATTCTTTTTGCTACCGCCACCCTCGCTCTTTTTTCTTTGATACAGGGTCTCACTCTGTAGCTGGAGTGCAGTGGTACAATCATAGCTCACTGTAACCTCAAACTCCTGGACTTGAAATCCTCCTGCCTCAACCTCCTGGTGATAACAGAGACATGTACCACCATGCACAGCTCATCCTCTCTTTTTGAACTCCAATTACCCGGGTTAATTTACATTGTCCCACAGATAACTGAGGCTTTTATGCTTCCTTTTCTTTCCAGTCCTTTTTTGCTTACTGTGTTTTATTTTGGATAGTTCTATTGCTATTTACTCAAGTTCCATCTTTTTTTTCTCAGTAGTCTCTATTCTGCTGTTGATCCTATCCAGTGAAATTTTCATTTCAGACATTATATTTTTCATCTCTAGAAATGCTACTTGATTCTTTATTTTTTCCACATTTCTACTCATTAAGTTTATATTTTCTTTTGAATCAAGCATATTTAACATTTGTAACAGCTGGCTCAATACCCATAGACCAGTGAGTAGGGCACTGGCCAACATACACTGAAGTTGGTGGGTTCAAGCCCAGCCCAGGCCTGCTAAACAGCAATGACAACTGCAACCAAAAAATGATTAGGTGTGTGGCGGGCAGCACCTATAGTCCCAGCTACTTGGGAGGCTAAGGCAAGGAATCATCTAAGCCCAAGAATCTGCGATTGCTGTGAGCTGTGATACCACAGCGCTCTATGGAGGGCAACATAGTGAGACTCTGTCTCAAAAAACAAAAAACATGGCTGAGTGCCTATAGCTCAAGTGGCTAAGGTGCCAGCCACATACACCAGAGCTGGCGGGTTTGAATCCAGCCTGGACCTGACAAACAACAATGACAACTACAACCAAAAAGTAGCCGACATTGTGGTGGGTGCCTGTAGTCCCAGCTACTTGGGAGGCTAAGGCAAGAGAATCACTTAAGCCCAGGAGTTGAAGGTTACTGTGAGCTGTGATGCCATGGTACTCTACCCAGGGTGATAGCTTAAGTCTCTGTCTCAAAAAAAAAAACATATTTGTAACAGCTATTTCAATGTCATTGCTAATTCCCTTATCTCTACCCTTTCTGGGTCTGTCTCCATTGACTAACATTTCATTTATTTATGGGTCACTTCTTTCTTCTTCTTTGCATGTCTGATCATGTTTCACTAGAGATCAGAATATTAATGAATTTTACATTGTTTTTTTTGTTTGGTTTTTTTTTTTGTTTTTTGAGACAGAGCCTCAAGCTGTCCCCCTGGGTAGAGTGCTGTGGCATCACAGCTCACAGCAACATCCAACTCCTGGGCTCAAGCAAGTCTGCTGCCTCAGCCTCCCAAGTAGCTGGGACTACAGGCGCCTGCCACAATGCCCAGCTATATTTTGTTTGCAGCCATCATTGTTGTTTGGCGGGCCCGGGTTGGATTCGAACCCGCCACTGTAGGTGTATGTGGCTGGCACCTTTAGCCACTTGAGCCATAGGCGCTGAGCCAAATTTTACATTGCTGATGCTTGATCATGTCATGCCCTTTTAAGGACTTTGTTATACCAGGTAGTTGAGTTATCTATAAATCTGTTTGATATTTTCCAAGCTTGTTATTAAGCTTTTTATAGCAGATCTAAAAGAACAGTTTCTCTGGGACTAATTTAATTTAGTGTAAGTAAGGGATACTCTTTCTGAAGTCTCTGCTGAATGTCTTGTGTATTCAGTGAAACCTTTCTACCTTGACTGGTGGGGAATGGTGATTCTTGGCTCTGAGAGCACTCTGGGAATTGTTTAGTTTAAAACTCCCTGGCAATTGTTCTTTCCTGGCAGTCCCCCGCCCTCTTTGGTCTTGTTTCTCACTAGGTTTTACCTTTGCCTGAACAGATTATTATTCAGCCACTATACAGATTTCTGGAGCACTTTTTCCCAAGTAGTTCCTTTCTCTCTAGGACTCTACCCTACAGTAGTTATAGAAATTATGGCAGTTAGAACAGCTAAGCAGTGGTAGCTGCCTTACCTCCCTAAACTCAAATCTCTCTCCTCAACTCTGCAAGAGTGCTGGGCTCTGTTTGGATCCCCCACACACACACCTATTGCTGTCTGAAACCTGTCACCAGGCAGAAAACCAGGGCATTTGAAGGGCTCACCTTGTTTATTTCCCTTCTTTCAGGGATCACAGTCCTGAACTACCTGTTTTCCACTGTCTGAAAATAATTGTTTTGTAGAGTTTTTCCAGTTTCCCGGTTGATTATGCTGGAAGTGAGGTCCAGATTCATCTACTTCCTCATGGCCTGAAGCAAAAGTCAGAGGTTAGATTCTAAATATGTTTTGAAAGCACAGTGGCAAGATTTGTTATGGATCCGATACAGGGTGTGAGAGGTAGAAAAATAATAAAATGGACTCTAAGACTTTTGATCTTAGCAACTGCTATTTTCCTGACATAGAAAAGGCTGAGGTTGAATCAAGGAGGGGATTGTTGAAAAATGTTAGTTTTTTTGTTTGTTTTTTGAGATAGGGTCTCGCTTTGTTTCCCTGGCTAGAGTGCAGTGGCAGCATCATAGCTTGCTATAACCTCAAACTCCTGGGCTGAAGCCATCCTCTTGCCCCAGCCTCCCAACTATAGCTAAGACTACAGGTGCATGCTACCACAGCCAGCTAATATTTTCTCTTTTTAGTAGAGATGGTGTCTTGCTTTTGCTCAAGCTGGTCTTGAACTCCTAACCTCAAGCGATCTCCCTGCCTGGGCCTCCCAGAACTAGGATTCTAGGGCAAAATGTTAGTTTTGAGATGGCTCTTAGATTTCTAAGGTAGATGCCAGTTAGATGGTTAGATGTGCGAGTCCAGAACTCAAGGAACAAGTTGGGTTTGAGATACAAATGTGGGATTTGTTAGCCTATAGAACACTGGTTCTTAACCTTGGCTATAGCAATATAATAATCATTCAAAAATATTTTTTAAAAAGTCAACATTCAGACCTGATCCTATGTAGCCTAATTTGATCACAATCTCTGGGGATCAGACCTGGGAAATGATATTTTTAAAAGCTCTCCAGATCATTCTAGCATGCAGCCAAGGGTGTTATTTATTTAAGTGTTATTTAAAACCCTGCCAAAGATCAGCTAGGGCTCTCACCCCTGGCTGGATGTTTAAATTACCTGGGGAGTTTTTAAAAGTCTTGCTGCCCAAGTTATACCCTGTCCTCTGCAACCAATGACATCATTCTCTCAGGGGGGGAAGGCTTGGGAATTAATATTTTGTAAAACTCCTCATGAGGGTAATTCCAACTGTAGACAGGGTTGAAACCCTGGAGTCCTAGGGTGTGAGCATGGGAGGGAGCCAGAAGAGAAGAGATCTGAAGACTGAGCAGCAGTGCCCTTGAAGATGAAGGAGGCTGAGCCAGGAGGGGATGAGAGAGAAAGAGAGAGAGGTTCCAGGCTTTCCTCAAATATCTGCTGTGGCTGTCCACTCACATTGAAGAATCAAAAATAGAAAATCTGACTGAAGCTCGGTGTGCGTAGGCAGGGCTTGTGGACTGCCAGCTTTCTCTTTGGGTCAGCAGGTGGGCAGCCAGCCATTATCTACATGGCCTTTCCCAGACCCAAGTCTCTGTAGGGCTCTTTGGGTCAGCTCTCCTCCCTCCCCTCCTCAGCTATCCCCTCTCTGAGCTTCATCAGTCACCACTCTCTCCAGCTGTCCATCTTCTGGAAGTATGTGGAAATTTCTCATTCACCGAAACCCTCTGCCCATTCTCTGTGTTGTTGCTGATTTATACCTTCATATCCTTTCATCATCATTTTAATTGGGTGATTAGATGACCATCTTGAACCAGAAATCTCCCAACTTTCTTTCTTTTTTTTTTTTTTTTTTTCTGAGACAGAGTTTTATTATGTTGCCCTGGGTTGGAATGAGTGCTATGGTGTCAGCTGAACTCATAGCAACCTGAGTTCAAGAGATCCTCCTGCCTCAGCCTCCCAAGTAGCTGGGACTAAAGGCACCTGCCACAGTGCCCAGGTAGTTTTTCCTATTTTTAGTAGAGATGGGGGTCTTGCTTTGCTCAGCTGGTCTCGAACTTATGAGCTCAAGCAATCTACCCACTTCAGCTTCCCAAAATGCTAGAATTTCAGGCATGAGCCACCACCTCTGGCCTCTTCCAACCTTTTTAAATGTGAGGATCATTTGAAATGCTAGAAATATTTTCACAGCACCCATATGATAGAATTCATACATCCATTGATTAATAGGGAAATTACTTATTGGCACACAAAGTCCTCTGAATTAATTGAATAGTGCTTTTTTTTTCCTCATCAGAAAACCATTTACAAATTTTTGGAAAACAATAGCACAAATATGTAGGAGAAACTTAAAGTTGTAACGAGGCTTGATGAAAAAATAGATTGATTTGCCTTTGCAACAAGGGCAGAGTTGCTGTAGGATTTCAAGCCAAATCAGTGGGACCCCCAGCTCTCAGCCCTGGGAAGCCACTGGAGGTTTCTAAATGGGGGTGGTACAGTTGCTGAGGTGCTTATGACACTTGCTTCACTTACAGTGTTTCCCTGTCCACAGTTGCCTCTTTCTCTGGGAGTTTAGTGCTAGATCGGTTCTTCCCTAAGAGAGGGAGCGTATAGATGAACTGGCTGGCTTCAGCCCTAAGTAAATTATTTGCCCAAAGAAACCAGAGGAAGTTAAGTGAAAAACTGGGATTTTCGTTCTATAACCTGCCCCTCTCCATTCTTCCTTATGCTCTACCTTCCTTGCTGTCATCCAGGGAGTACTAATAGCTGGTGTTTCAAGGTATCTGTGCTGTTAGGACTCTGGGAAGCGCTTTAGACATTATCTCATTTAATCCTCGTCGCCATCCTGAGGAGGAAGGTACAATTCATATCCTTACTTACCAAAGAGGAAATTGAGGTGAAGTTAAGTGGCTTTCTCAGATCAAAGAGCCAGCAAATGACAAAGCTGAGATCCTTACCCAGGTGTCCCTGATTCCATGGCTAGTCCCTGCCATCCCCCACAGAAAGCTGGAGGAATTTGGAGACATGCAAGCAGCTTATAAAAGACTAAACTGGGAGAAGACATCGATCTGTATGTACCCAGGCCTCCCAGAGGGTACGTCCTCCGGTGGCAGCCTCCCTGGTTTCCTCTGGGAGAGGCTACTTTGCATTTCAGGCTTCTTCTAACTGCCCCAGCCTCTCCAAACCGTAGCCTCACTTCTAGCCAAACTAGTCAGCAGGACCCTGGACTGTCCACCTCCAGGTCTTCTCACAGCATTCCGTCTGCCTGAGTGCCTGTCCTCTGCCCTGTACATGGTCAAAATCCACTTGGCACTGAAGGTCCACTCCCTCTGCAGAGCCCACCTGACCATCCAGGCTACACTGGGCCTCCTTCACCTGGCTCTGCTTGTGATGGCCTGACCTCCCGCCACCACATGTGACTGCCAGACCCTATCTTTAAAAAATAATGACACAGTGGAGTGTGGTGGCTCATGCCTGTAATCCTAGCACTCTGGAAGGCCAAGGAGGATGGATTGCTTGAGCTCAGGAGTTTGAGACCAGCCTGAGCAAGGGCAAGACCCTGTCTCCACTAAAAATAGAAAAACTAACCAGGCATTGTGGCAGGTACCTGTAGTCCCAGCTACTCTGGAGGCTGAGGCAAGAGGATCACTTTAGCCCAAGACTTTGAGATTGCTGTGAGCTAAGATGCCAGGGCACTCTAGCCAGAACAAGACTCTGTCTCAAAAAAAAAAAAAAAGACCAAATGAATGGAGGTTTTTGTTAAGCTCCACATCTAAGCAGTGAGTCTTCTTTAATTCACTAATACATGTTATTATAGAACATCTGAAAAAGAGAGGAGCATAAAGAAGTGAGAGAAAAAAATCCCCACAGTTTTGCCACTAAAATAGCATTATAGAGATTTATTTGCTTTTGAGTCTTTTTCTTGGAGACAAATTTGGAGTCTTGCTTTTTGTGTACTGGTATGTAATGCTGAAATAAACTTTTTTAAAGCATCCCTGTTATTGGATGCGTAATATTCCTTGGAGAGGATGTGCCACAGTTTGTCATAAACATGATTGCACACACACACCCCCCACAGGACCTAGCCCCGGGGACCCAGCCAGGCGTACCCTGTGAGTAATTGGGTTGTCTAGGGGGTGGAAATAGGGCTGGTTATGTTTGGTGCATGGTAGGTGTTAGCTACAGGGGGGCAATTTAGGAGGCTGGAAAATTACAGAGTGCTCAGACAGAGCCCACGTCTGCCAACAAAGGGCACTTAAAACAAATCCCATGAAATTATAGCTTTTGCAATCTATGTGTTACTCAGACAGGAAAGTACACAGGACTAATGTGTTGTAGAGAGAACACTGGGAACCATGATGTAGCCATCACTAGGGCCTGGGAAGGAAGGGTTTAAAAGGGAAAGAAAGGTTTTCCCAAATGTGCTCTCACTAAACAGTCCCTGTTATTCAGAGCTAGTATGGTTTATGCTCTGTGCAGAGATGCCAGGGGTTCCCTGGGTTAAGATGCCTTGCCAAAGGGACAACTCCTCAACAGGGAAACTTTACAGCTGAAACTAAACTAAAAAATCCTGCACAAAATCCTCTGGCATAGCTTTATTCCTGAGACACCATGCACATGTTGAGGGTCCCCTGCCTGACCTCTGGGTGAAGGTCTTAGGCAGCACAGTTGGTCCAATAAAAGAGAGGTGAAATGAGTGATGTTTCTGGAATGTTTTTGGTCTTTCACTGCCACCAAGAGGTGAGGAAGGGTTAGCCCCAGGGACTCAGCAGCACATGTGGGAGTCAGCACTCCCTGGAGCTGGGATGGGCATCCTGGTGGGAAGAACCTCTGGCCATTCCCATCAGTAGCAGAAGCAGCTGTGAGAATTGAAGCTGGTAGGCGATGCCTCACTCCTTGGCAGATGAATGGGAAACAGAGACTTTAAAAAAGTTAAACATCCTTTCACAGATATCCTGAATCATAGTGACAGCAGAAGGAGGAGGGAAAGACCCAGCGCCCACCCCTAGCTTGCTAGCCCAGCTCCCAGACCAGTCCTTGGGCAGCGTTGGGGGTTACATGACCATCCTGATCCCATACTCGGTCCTTTCTCCAAAAGAGCCAGCAGAACGCATGTTCTGGGGAGTACACCCTATTGCCTCCCATGGGGTCCTGGCGCAGAACAGGAACACCCAGCAGGACATCTGAGCTTCCAACGGGCTTCTTCTCTGACATCCCCAGACAGTGTTGTCAGAGACCTACAAGGGAGGGGCAGCTGCTGTGGAGCCTCTGACCTGAATTCTGACACCCCTCTCTTACCTACTCACTGAGTAACCTTAGACCATGACTTCCTGAGGCTCAGATTGTAAATCTGAAAATTGAGGGTAAAAACTATCTCCCTATGTTGTTGTAGAGAAAGGTAAATAAACCTTGTGTGCAAGTGATCGCTAAAACCATAAAACCCACATAAGCCTTAGTGAGGAAAGTGACACAGCATACTTATCAGAGCTGGAAAAGAAAGTTGTCATTGGTGCTTATCTTGGCAGTGGTGGCTGCTGGGGGTTGCGGTGGCACTGGTTGTGTCAGGGTCTGCAGTATAAGGCCCTGGCAGCTCTTTTTTCACAGTTGCCTTCACACATCTACTTAAGTTAGTTAAAGTTTCCACCTCAAATAATTCCTCTGAAAAGAACACATTCACCAGGCATAGTGGCACATACCTGTAGTCCCTGCTACTCTGGAGCCTACTTGAGCCCAAGAGTTCAAGGCTATAGTGCACCATGATCGTGCCTATGAATAGCCACTGTGCTCCCACTTGGGCAACATGGCAAGACCCCATCTCTAAAAAAAGAAAAAGAACATATTTATGTGTTAATGTGTGAACTGACCCCCGGACTTGTTCACCCAGAACTATGAGGGGTGTTTCCACTAGCCAGTGCTGAACACCTGCAGGCTTGCCTGGGTCATTTCTTGCTTGTCACTCAGGCATTCATTGGCTTCCTACACACTCACGGCAGAAGCAGCCTGAGCACCTTCACCTGGCTTTGGTACTCTCACCTCATGCCATCCTCGCTGAGGACCCTAAGAGTCACAATGTGACATTGATTTCTCTGATAAAACAAAAGTCTGTGGCAGATTTCAGGGCCCAGCTGAAATCTCTTGGGTGGCTGCAGTACCTCAGAATGAACCCAGGGTTGCTGAAACCCACCGAGGAGACCCTCCCCTCAGAGCTCCCTGAAAGGGCAGCAAGAAGGAAGGGTAGGTGACAGAGGCATTTTACAGTTTATCAAGGTATAAGTAGATGAATCTTTATAACCAAAGCCCTGGTTTATGGAGCATCTACTAAGTGCTGGGTGTTGCGCTGAGTCTGAGGGAGACTAGTTCTGTGACTTGCTTGCAGGGGCACCAGTCACTGGGCTGGGCAGTGCAGTCAGCCTCTGCCCATGTGCCAGAAAGCCTGGGCTGTGCTCCCGGGCCCGAGCTGCTGTGGGGTGGGGAGAAGCCGTCACAGAGTGCCCGAGGGAGGTGGCACTGTGAGAACCAGAGGAGCCCAGCAGGCCTGATGGCAGCAGCTGGTCCCCTGGCTGTCCTCGTCCTATCCGGGAGGTTATATCTCTGGGTAAAAACAGTCCCCTGCAGTTAGCCAGATAAATATAAACACAGCCTCCTGACCAGGGCTCAGAAACCAAGCTTCATGTCCCAGGCTCCCCGCTGCCACAGAAACAGAAACAGCAAGAGCCAGGGTATGGCACAGGGACCTCAGCAGCCAAGGAAACTGCCGTCTGCGTTGGCTCCAACCACCATGACAAAGACCACAGACTGGGGGCTTAAAGGACATAAAATTATTTTCTCACAGTTCTGGAGGCCAGGAGTGTAAGACCAAAGTGCAGCAGGCTTGGTTTCTTGCGAGGCCTGTCTCCACGGCTTGCACACAGCCCTCTTCCTGGGTGCACGAATAATTGTCCCTGTGTGTGTCTGTGCCCTAATCTCTCATAAGGACACCAGTCATATTGATTAGGGTCCACCCTATGTGCCTTATTTTTACCTTAATTACCTTTTTAAAGAATCTATCTACCAGGACAGTCGCATTCTGACTTACTAGAGTATGAAGACCTCAACATAGGAGTTTGGGGGGAACACAATTCAGCCACTCCAGAGACCCAGCAGGTCACTAATACTATCCCCCTGGCTCCAGACTGAAACGCATATGAACCCTCACAGGCAAAGGAGATCACCTTCGGGAAAGGTATTTTATACCATGACCTAGAGATTTGGGGAAATTGCTGTCACTGGTTATCTACAACTAAAAGGCACTTTGTTTCTACAAAGGGTTTGAACAAATTTAAATGCTAAAACTAGAATAAGCTGAATCACAAGCCCTAAGAGGTCAGGAGACTGTGTCCTAGCAAAGCATTGGCACATAGCAGGTGTTCAGTAGACCTTGTAGACAGGAGGGAGGGGACAAGGAATGAAGGAAGATTAAAAAACAATTGAAAAGAGGTGAGAGATGTACCAAGTGCTGGGACACGGCACTGCAGCAATTGCTGGCTATGTTGGCTCTGAGCTTCCCGCTGGAGCAGTCAGATTGGGCAATAGGGCACTCAGGGTTCAACACCTGTGAACAAGGGCCTCTAGGAAACCAGGACTTCAGATACTTAATTCTAGGAGGAAAGAATCTCACAGATCTCTAAATAAGGGACATGGGCAGTGATGGTTTTCCTTTGGTTTTGCACAAGAGGCAGGAATGGCCTTCAAATGGATATTTCTACTATCCCTTCAAAAAAGCAGAAGATAGAACAATAAATCACAGTTGAAGGCATCTCTGTGGGCAACAAGGACACTGCGGTCCACAGTTGCTATTTTCTGATGACCTGTCTGAATATAGAGATGGCATTTGGAGTTCCCACAGGAGGGGACTTATTGCTCATGGTTACCAGGCTCTTGTTCAGACCCTGAGGGGGTGAGCCTGTGCCCTGTGTCACCTCAGCCAGGCACTAAGCCCCTTCGCATAGTCACCACAGCTCATGGCTGGCACAGAGTCAGTGCTTTCTCTGTTTGATAGCTGGGGAAACTAAGGCATAGCAAGTAGCTTGCAGAAGACCACCAGTGAGTGGTAAGGGCTAGACTGGCCCCAACTCAAGTCTAGGGCCTGTGATTTAGCCATTGAGCTCTGGTACATAGGTAGATCACTTGGCCTCTCTGAAGTGAAGAAAGTGAAGTGTCTGTGCTGGTCCTGAGCACTTCCCAGGTGTGGGTGTCCTCAGTCTCCCCAGTTAGTGGCTTTAGTGGCAGCCTCTCTGATCTGTGTTCATTGTTTCCCCTTCAGGCACCATCTGCAGCCCTTTGCAGTCTGGCATCCCCAAGTCTGTACCCCTCCTCTCCTGCCTCGTTCTTCTTCCCAGTTGCCAAATCCCAGGGGAACTATTAGGTTTCCACCTGCTAGACCCTTCTAGAATTTTCTGGTCCTGTGCCCCTTCATTCCTTCCTTCATGAACTGCTTGCCTCCTCCAGCTTCAGTGATCCTATTCTCTCATGCTTTTGTGACCTTGCTTTGTCCTCCCTCCAGCTACTGCCCAGGTCTGGGCCATCCCTACCTGCTTGGTCCACAGCCTCCAAACTGGACCTGCTGATCTTGCCCTGTGATTTGTCCTCAACACAGCAGCCAGAGATACACTTTGTTTTCATTACTGCCCCCTAAAAGTTTAATAAATTTTGATTGAAAGTATATAGACAAGATCCACAAAATATAAACTTAGATGCCTTCAAATATTTCCTTGATACAATGGAAAGATTATAGGTTTGAGAGATGAGGCTGAGAACAAATTCTGATTCAGACTCAAAGTTAAATGTCATGTAAGCCACATTATTTCCCAGGAATTCAATTTTTCTGGCTACAGAACAGGGACAATGATGACATTGTCTTTACCGGGTTATAGTGATGACCAAATTAGGTAAGACACAAAAATTTGCTCCATGCTGTTCAGAGCTATTTAAAATGTTGATGGTTATTCTTCTAATCTAATTTCCTTCTAAAATTGCATAAGCTTCTGCTGACAGAAAGACAGTTATCAAATATATTCAGCATCTCTGCTGTCACTTGAAATCTATTTGAATATTTCTTTTTCTTTTTGTAAAATCATTGGTTTATCTATTTGTCCTTCATGCTACAGTCAAATAAGAGCGAGAGGATTTCTCATATTCTAGGGATTTTTGACACCTAAAACTTTGTCCTGAGAATGCCCATGAGGGATTTGCTGGCTAATCTCTTTGTCCAGTGTTTTGTTTTGTTTTTTCTTTTTCCTTCCTGTCCATCTTTGCCTCCAGCCCCCTACTTTGGGGCCTTTGCACTGGCTATTGACAGGTCTGAAACACTGTTATATCAGATCTCACCTCCTTACAGTCCTTCATAAAAATGCCACTTCCTGGCCAGGTGCAGTGGCTCAGGTCGGTAATCCAGCACTCTGGGAGCCCCAGACGGGAGGAGTGGTTGAGCTCAGGAGTTCAAGACTACCCTGAGCAAAAATGAGACCCCCATCTCTACATAAAATAGAGAAGTCAGCCAGGTGTGGTAGCTCACATCCCAGCTGCTTGGGAAAGCTGAGGCAGAAGGATTTCTTGGGCCCATGATTTTGAGATTACAGTGAGCTATGAACCACTGCACTCTACTTAGAGCAACAGAATAAGACTCTGCCTTAAAAAAATTAAAAAACGAAAGGACAGGTCCCGTAGCTCAGTGGGTAGGGCGTTGGCCACATACACCAAGGCTAGCGGGTTCAAGCCCAGCCTGGGTCTGTTGAACAACAATGACAACTGCAATAAAAAATAGCAGGGCATTGTGGCAAGTACCTGTAGTCCCAGCTACTCAAAAGGCTGAGATAAGAGAATTGCTTAAGCCCAAGAGTTTGAGTTGGTGTGAGCTGATACCACGGTACTCGACTAAGGGTGACATAGTGAGACCCTGTCTCAAACAAATAAATAAATAATTTTTTAAAAAAAGGCCACTTCCTTAATGAGGCCTCCTTGACCCACTTCACTTAGTACCACACCTGCCTCCTCCCATGCCCAACCTCCTTAGCCTGTTATATTTTTTATTTTTCCATAGCATTTGGCATTTCCCAACATGCCACATAATTTTCTTGCACATTGTATTTGCAGTTTATTAGCCATCTCCCATATGAAAACATAAGCTTCATGAGGGCAGAGAGCTCTGTGTGGATCACTGATGAGTCCTGGAGAATGGTAGGCCCTCAGTAAATAGCTGATGAATGAATGAAGCCTCCTTCATAGGTTCCTCTTCTTCCCTTTAAATGCTGGGTCCCTATTCTCCTACCATTCATGCTCCCTGGGAAATCTTATCCCCATGACCCTGAACCTCCCAGGCCCTGTGTCCCACCTGCTGCACCTGCTTGGCTAAAGCATCTTAATGACTCAGCTCTTGTGGCACCTGCTCTGGGAAGCCTCTCAGGGCCCTTCTCTTGCTTTCTGGCAACCCCTGATATCTCTCTTGCTATCATTTGCATAGGGTATTATGGTCATAGTTTTTCTTGAGGACAGAAACCCTATCCTATTCATTTGTATGTATGAACTAAAAAAAAACCCCAATGATTCTTACGGATGAAGTTATGGCTTCAAAAGTAGTAACTACTGCATTTACACCATAGAAAAATGTGAAATATTTATAAAAGCATACAGAAAAAACTTAAAATAAAAATGACCCATATTTCTACAACCTAGAGGTATGCACCATATGTGGAATCAAGTGTGTGTGCATGCACACATGTGCACATACCCAGCCAAATAAGTCGGAAGACTTGCAAAGAATTTTTTGTATGAACTATAATGAGTGACACTCAATTAATTGCTATTAGGAGCCACTGTGTACAGAAGCATTTTGAGAAAGATAAAAGCAGCCCCTTTCTGTTGGGCATGGCAGCTCACACCTACAATCTTAGCACTCTAAGAAGCTGAGGTGGGAGAATTGCTTAAGCTCAGGAGTTTGAGACCAACCTGAGCAAAGCAAGACCCTCATCTCTATTAAAAATAGAAAAATTATCTAGATATTGTGGTGAGTGCCTGTAGTCCCGGCTACTCAGAAGGCAGAGACTGAAAAATCACTTGAACCTAAGAGTTTGAGGTTGCTGTGAGCTGGGCTGAGGCCATGGCACTCTAGCCTGGGCAACAGAGCCAGACTCTATTTCAATAAAATAAAAAACAAACCACAAAACAGCCCCTGAGTGCCAGGATCTGGCAGGGCCAGGTTCTCCAGTGGAGCATAAGCAATTTGATGGAGCTCCTGCATCAGAAAAGGCCACCTTCTGACCACGACAGAGTAAGAGAAAAACAAGACTACCCACCCCATAATCATGTGTAGACACAGACCACACATCGCCTATCTGGTTAATGGGAGCAACTGCTCTTGACTTCACTAATTGTTCCCATCTTCTAGCTAAGAATTAAGATACCCAATTATAGCATTACCCCTGCTCCCTGGCAGCATCCCATCCAGAACAAAGTGCTGCTTCCTGGAGCCCTCCCCAGATCACCTAACTTTAGCCCACATGCTAGAACTAGTCCCCAGGTACCCTCTTACTGAGATCCCCCAAGCTTCCCTATAGTGGCCAGTCTCCAGTGTTGCAATGAGCCAATTAACCCAGTTGTGTTTGACTGCAAATGTGCTCCTGCTGGTCTTTGGCTGCAGGCTGTGGACAGTATTATTCATCACAGTATTCCTTCCCCTGTACTCATGCCTAGCACACAGCAGGTCTCGGAAACTAAAACATGGTAAAGTGGAAACTGTATTTCTGGTATAGCGTCTGCTGATCATTACTAGACAAACTCTAGTTCTGTCAGGAATTTAGCAGCTGTGTCCTAACCACTTGCATAAGAGAGGGTGAGACAAAGTTTAAGACAAGGGCTGTGTCCTCATTGGCAACACAGAAAAACATGAAGGGTTAAATACTACTTTGGGACAGTAGCCAATGGGCTAGGGGCTGTCACAAGGCAGCACAGAACTAAATGCCTGATGAACTGAAAGTGCAACAGAGGATGGAGAGGAGTCAGATGAAGAGAGAACAAAATGAGTCATTCTTGACCTTCAAAGGTGGGTCTAGGGAACTCAGAGTGGTGTGAGCAGGAGTGGGATGTGGGCAGACCTGAGCCTCAGTACCACTGATCTGGGAAAGGGTGCAGAATGGACCCAAAGAAGAGAGAATGTTTCCAGAACATCAGGTAGTCTAGATGCCAGGTCATCAGGGCCTATCTGTGCACATGACCAGAGGAGGACAAAAGGGAAACCAAGGAGGTGAAAGGTGGCCAGACTTGAACTGCAGTCTTGGTTGTGCCATTTTCTGTGACCTTGAACTTCAAGGTCATTAACATCTCTGAGCCTTAGCCTCCATCTGCTTTTATCACACAGGATCTGGTACAAACTCATGCCATAGATTTAGGACAGGCATCTCGGCCACAGCAAGTGGCCCAGCACCATACGATTAGATGCTTGTTTTAGAGCAAAATCACAGTTGTGCTCTTTGTACCTAAGGCTGAGTCAGGCCTTGAGAGGTGGAAAGGAAGGGCCTGTGGGTATGGGGTCTGGAACCTGTGTTCCTTGTTTTTTCACTCTTGCTGCCTTACCTCTCTGAGCCTTGTGTAGTGACACCTGCCCCCGGAGCTGCTCTGGACCCCATACCTCTGGTAGTACCAGCAGAGTGCCTGGCCTGGGGAAAGGGCTCCAAAAATCCAGCTCTCACCATCTCTTACTTCCTTGTGCTGAGGGTGGAATGTGCAGTTAGAGCCAGCCCTGCCCTGCTTGGAGGAAGGGCACTCCCTAGCCCACCTAGCCCAGGGCTGCAGGCCAGCCCCTGACAGAGACCCTGTGCTAAAGTGCTGTAGGTTCCATAGGCCAGGGCCATGCCCGTGGGCTTGAGGGCAGGCACAGAGTTCTTTGGGGGTCCTCTAGGGTGCTTCTCTTGCTGCAGCTATAAATGATGGGTTTGTTTTCATCACACCTTCTTGTCTTTATCACTGCTTTGAAGCAGCCAACCAGGCCACCTTCTGTGGGAAGGCCAAATATGGGAGCCCCTCAGTGGGATGGAGCCAGAGCCTTGGCGACTGGCCTCTGTGCATCAGTGAGCCTTGCTGAGGCCATGTCCCAGCCTCAGTATCTAGCTTCTCAAGGTCTCTGCCCCCCTTTCCCTGCATGCCCCTCAGCCTGGACACAGAGGCCCTTAAATGTGGCTTGTAGCTACATGGCTGGAGATGGGGGTGCTTCTACAGGTATATAAAAACAGAATTGACTGAGAAGAGTGGGAACTGTCCACTTTAAAGATCTGCCCCCCATCATCAAGGACTTGAGGTAAAATGTGACTGAGTCGACAACACTGTATTGACACACCAAGTGGGGACGGATTCTGAAAGGTGGTGCACCTCAGAGCTCTTCCCTGGGTGAGCCACCAGCTGCAAGCACAGCCCTATGTGGGCACCCAGAGGTGGGGGCGGCCAGGCAGGCAGTAAGGTGCTCCTCATCTCACTGCTCCTAACTCCAGTCACTGGTGACTAGACTATTTCCCTCAAAGGCCTTCCTTGGTCTAGGATTCCGTCTTCTCCCAAAATTCTGGGCTGAGCTTAGGTCTCTGCTCTTTTTGTGGGGGGCAGGAGGGGCAGTGATCTCATCCCTGAAGAGAATTAGTCATCAGAGCCGCAGGGACAGATCTGGGGGCTAGAATGGAGCTGGGCTATATGTAAATGAGTCATCTTCCCGCCAGCTCCCGGGCCTGAGCCTGACAGCTGCTCCCCAGGAGAGGTTGTTAAGCGGTAGCTACCCGGAGGCAGGAGTAGTTAACCACCTTTTAATAACTCATTTTGCTGAATGATTTCTGGTGAGGAGAGAAAACCTTAATCCCAGAGATAAAGTACAGAGTGAGGGGGGTGAAGTCAGCCCCACTGTCAAGAAAAGCTACGCTGAGCTGCTGTGAAGTCTGTTCTAGGGAGTCACTTGCCATCTGCTGGTAGTTTAACCAAAACCTCTCCAATGTTAAAAATCACTGGCCTGGGCTGCGCCTGTGGCTCAAGGGGGTGTGGCATTGGCCCCATATGCCAGAGGTGGTGGGTTCAAACCCAGCCCTGGCCAAAAACTGCAAAAAAAAAAATCACCGGCCTGAGCCTATGGAGTTCAGTTCCCTTTTTCTAGCTCCCCTCCCCCGTTAGCCATCCCCATTTCTCTTCAAATGAGGAAAAACATCCCAAAGGCCCCCAAAGAACAAACCAAAGCAAGCAGGACAGCAGGAGAGGACCACTTTCTCCAGGCTTCTAGCTGTCCTGGGTCACTGCTAGTCAGCCTGAGACAGACACTCCTACCCCACCCAGCTACAGAGAGACAAGAAACCAAGAGCTTCTGCCCTCAGGGAGCCAACTATCCAGTTTTGCAAACTAGACAAAACCACGAGCACCAACAGATACAGCAGCCTGCAGTCTCAACTTTTCCACCGCAGTCCCATATTTGAATATGCCCCCCACACATGCACACACACACTCAAATTGGGGATTGGAAAAGATGGTGCCTCCCTCTAGCAGGGCCTCCTACTCTGTGCAGGGGCCAGAGCTGAAGAAACTGAGGCCCAGTGAAGTGAAGGAACAGCAGATTAGTGGCAGAGCCAGGCTCGTATATATAGGCATATTTCCCTTGCCACCCAAACTCCTCCATTATGTCATGATTTGCCCATCCTTGCCTGCTTCCCCTGAGGCACTTCAGCTGTACTGGCCATGCCTCACCCATGGTGCTTCCAAGGTAAGCTTGGTGCTCTGCGGGCATGCACGGTGTCCTGGGCACTGTGGGAAGCACATGGGAATCACAGCCTCATTTAACACTCACAATGACACTCAGAGGTGGCTCATGGCAGTGGGCCATTTCTGGAGGGGGAAGCTGAGAGTAGAGAGGGTAAGTCACGTGTCCAGGACTCTAACCCTGAGCGAGGGGAGGTGCTGAAGCCACATCCCTTCTCCTAACTCTCCTCCCAACAATCAGAGGAAGGTGGTATTGGCCCTTCCCCAGCCTGCAGGAGTGGAGACTCACTAAGTTTATCTTCTGAATGTGAGGCTTCCAGAACTCAGATGTTCCTGCAAAGCAGGGCTCATTGACGGGGGCCAGGCTCGGAGGCTCAAGAAGCCCTTAGAGCAATGGTTCTCAACCTTCCTAATGCTGCGATGTATTTTCATTGCTACAAAGGGGTCGCGACCCACAGGTTGAGAATCGCTGCCTTAGAAGTGCCAGGTGACACTCCCACAAAGTTCATGTAGGGTCAGCGAAGTGTCTGAGAAGTGCTCCCAGCTTCATTCTTTCCCTTCTTCCACAGATCCTGAGCATTTGCTATCAGCCAGGCACAGAGTCGCATGAGGATGCCAGCAGGCTGGATCCCTCACCCTGTCCAGCAGCCCAGCAGCCCTGTACACAGCACTCTCCCAGCGGGGGATGCCTTTCTCAAGCCTAGGTCTCTGCTCTTTCATATCTTTTAGACTCCACATAGCCCTTCCTCCATAAGTCTCCTAGTCATTCCAACAGGAGAACTTCAGCCCTGATTCTGACAAACTCATCTGAATTCACTTAGGGGTTAGGATGCGTTTTAAGTTCCCCAGGTGATTCTATTGTGCCTCCAGAGCTGAGAACTGCTGCTCTAGCCAAAAGCAACCTGCTCTCTCTTCCAGACTCCCTGCATTTGCCTCGTTCCTTTAAGCGCCTTCCTCTGGTTTGAAATCCTGACTCTGTCACTTGCTTGCCCTGTGACCTTGGGCAAGTCACTTACCTGCAATGTTTTTATCTATTAAATACGACTCCATTTACTACTCTCACAAATAGGGATGGTAGTAATTTCCCACTGTAGTTTGGCACATGTAAGACATCGTTACTGTGTGTACTGCTGAGAATTTAAAATGCCGCCAAAAACAAAAAAAAAAATCTGTCAGGCCATTGACTGTAAGACGCATACTGATTTCAAAGATGTTAAAACGTGAAGAAAAAAGCTGCGACTTGGAGTCAGTGAGACACAGTGCCTCAGAGTTGTTGTGAGGATTAAATGAATTGACGTGCACAAAGCACCTGGCACGGTGCCTGGAAATAGTGAGGGCTCCATACGTGGCAGCTGCTAGTACCCCCTCCACATTTCCATTCCTCTGTGAATGCTTTAATGACTTCTCCCAGTCATTCTTTCAGTACCAGTGCTTCCAAAAGGCTCAGGGTTTGTAGGAAGCTTGTCCTTTTGGGGTCTGCTCCTGCAATGAAAATTGGGAAACCTCTTGTAAGGCGGGGCCACATTGTATTGGCCATTTGTAATGAGGCTGCCTAGGTTTGAATCCTAGACCCACCAATCCCTGCCTGTGTCTTTGAGCAAACTAATCAACCTGTCTGTGCCTCAGTTTCCTCATGAAAATAATAGGATATAATGAAATAGTACCTGCTTTAATGATTTTTTGTGACTATTGACCTAATATATAAAAAAAACTTAAAACAGTACCTAGTATATCCATAAGTCCTTAATAAAGATTTTTATTATGATTTTTAATCCTACTCTCTACAATGAACAGGGGAATCTTGCAAAGTATGCAGTAATAGTTATTTATTGACTGAATCAAAGTAAAAATTGCAAGAACTTCAAGGGTAAGAAATATCAGAGAGAGTGGGAAGGCTGAGGTGTGGGCTCAGTGGACAGGGGACAGGAAAGGACTCAAGTACTGGGCACGGCCTATGGCTTATTAGGATTGCCAGGCAAAATGCAGGATGCCCCAGTCAGATATGACTTTTAAGGAAATGGGAAATCATTTTTTAGTATAAGTATATCCCGAATATTGCAGATTATCTGAAATTGGAATTTAACTGGGCATGTTGTATTTTTATCTGCTTCACCTGGTAACCCTACTCATGACCCCATCTGTCAGCTTGGCACACTCCTCTGGAAAGCCTTTTTCAACATCTCCATCTAATTTGATCCTTCCTGGCTGGCTAGCGTCAGCATTAAGAGCCTCACTTTAATAGTCAAGGATCCCAAAATTCACACAAGGCCAGGCCAACGTCTGTCCCCCCCCTCCCTCTCCCAACAGGGAAGAATGGGAGAGGTAGAGTGAACTGTGGGGTAGAGGGTAGGGCCACCATCGGGCTGCTCTGTGACACTCTGGGGGTGGGAGGGAGGTCCTTGGAAGGAGTCCTCCATGGAAGAGGACTGGACACTAGGAGGGCATTGGCATCTCAGGGCTGCAATGACCAGCTTAGATAAGCCTTTTGAAACACTCAAGTCAATTGAGTTTATCAAATACACTTCTGTGTTCAAAATAGTTTTGGGAACCAGAATCATGTTAGGACTCATAAATCACATTAACACGGCAAATATCCAGAAAAGTCCTGACATAAATAAACTTGTTTCACATTATTTGACCTATGTTTTGTTTTATTTATTTATTTATTTCAGGTTAATGTGAGGGTACAACAACTAGGTTATAATATTTGCATTTGTTATAACAACTGTAACAACTAGGTTATAATATTTGCATTTGTTAGGTAGAGTCTCTCTTGTTATTTGGCTTGTCTTAAAAAAAAAAAAAAAACAACTTGGGAATTCTCCCCACCCCCTTCCCCTGTTACATCTATTATGCTATTCTGAAAAAGACACTTTGGCATAGTGTGTTACAGTTTGGAAAGGGGGTAATGTTGGTTAAGTTTACATTTTATAGTTGACAAAATCAAGGTTCAGAGGAGTTAGTAATCAATGACTTGCTTTAATTACTTGGCTGATAAAGGCTACGACAGAACTCAAATCTTTGAGTTCAAGTCTGATACCATTTCCTTGCCACTGGGTTGCTTAATCATGTCCCTTAACCACTGGCACCCTTGTGTGTCATTACAGATCACAGAAAGCCCAAGCAGGAAAGGGGTTTATGGGCTCCTGCAGGTGCAAGTCCAAGGTAAAGCAGGCAGCATGACTGGCTTGATCTGATGGCCCATTGGGGTGACCAAGGTCTCCTTCCTTCACTTCAGCCTGTGTAGTGTCAGCTTCCTCCTAGTGCTGGCTGTTCACATGGCTGCCAACCACTCCTGGGACTGACTACCTCCTGCTCCCTAGGTGTCTAGGACAGCTCTTAGATGAGTGAGAACTTTTAATCCACAAAAGCTCAGAAAAATTGTCTCATCTCATTGGCTTAAATGGAGTCACATGGCCATTCCTGAGCTGACCTCTGCACCCATCCTTGAGCCAGTCATGGTAAGGAACAAGATGATCCTGACTGGCCCACACCAGTACAGCCCATTCCTGAAGTTGGGTCAGTTGTCCAGGTGGCCTGCCTGCTACACATTGCATGGCTGGGGAATGATTGTTAAGGAGATAGCTACTAGGGTTTTAAGTTAATGGGAACTTAAATCAAAATATTTGCAGTTGGGCAGATTCTAACCAGTAGGTCGTCTGGGACACATCATTAACACTGTTTCTTAAAGGAATGGCATCACCCTATTTACATATGCTTCATCTCGGGATAAATGTTAAATTGCAGATTCCCAGGCACCTTTTCTGGCCCTCTAAATAAACCTCTGAGTGAGATCTGCTTTGGAATCTGCATTTTAATCATGCATGCCAGTTACTTAGAACAGCCCTGGTTTATACATGCTGTCTTGGGGTAATTATTAGTAGTGCCACTTTTACTCTCGAAAGTATACCAGATTGAGCAGTACAGTAAATTATATTTCCCTCCCTCAGAGTTTACAGTGCAGAGCCCAGCAGGAAAAGGGCCCAGAAGGTAATGGGCCAAGACTTCCCATCTGTCTAGCACAGTGGAAAGTGCACAGGCCTCAGGGTCAGCCCTGCTGCTTACAGACTAACTTGACTACCTTCACCCCCTGGGCCCATTTGAGTACCTGCAACAGTGCCTCCCTCACAGGGTGGTTGTGGGAATGGATGGGGGCACGTGTCAAGGGTCTAACAGAGGCTGCCACCCAGGGGTGCATGGTACAGATTGGTACTGGCCTCTCCCTGCTTCCATGCTCTTTGAGCTGAACTCCAGAGGCCCTGTCACCAGGGCCCCATTTGCGAAGGCGGCACCAGACAGGCTGTGGGAATGAGCTTCACAGCTTTTGTCAAAGTAGCATAATAAAGCCCCCAAGTGTCTGCTCTTTGCAAACTAGAATGGCAGATCAATTGTGACATAAACAAAATAGCAGGCTTGGTGTGAAGCTGGGGACAGATTATGCCTCTGCAGGGTGTGATTGGGGGAGGAGGAGATTCTCAGGGTTGCTTGGTTTGCCTTTTCTCTGGCTGAAGCTTCGAGGCCCCTCTCCAGAGCCAGGCTGGTTTCCCACAAATTGCCGGAGCTTGAGAGACTGTTCCCCAACTTGGGGAAGCAACTGTCTAGGCAGTGACCCAGGCACAGATCCCACTGCCCTCAGCAAGCCTATCCCCAGGGCCTCAGCCTCCTCCAGAGCTCAGAGCCTATTGATGTTGATGGGGAAGGGGGGGCTGCACCCCCCCAACCTTGGCTGCCAAGGTTGAGCTGACTGTTCTGGGGATTCAGATCTCAGGAACCAGAGCATAAGAAGGGCATTGTCTTCTTGGCTGCCCTCTGTGCTGTCAGAAAACCTCCTGACCTGCCTGCCCCTTCATTCTGAGCAGAGAGAGCTACACAGCCAGTCCGGTGTCCAGCATCACATTAGGCCTACAGTCACCTCCTGGACAAGGGGTTATGCTGAGTGCAAGCTAGCCAGGGCCACAAGATGACTAGGATAAGTTCTGCCCCAGATTCTATGTAGAGACAGCTGGGAAGAGCTGTGCCCTGTCCTGGGGGTGAGCCTGCTGGGCACAGAGGGACCAGGGTCTGTGTAGAACCCCTGAGAAACAGTGTGAGGAGGACTTGTGGCAGGCAGCCCAGATGTTCTTTGGGGACAGGAATTGCACCTTTCTGGTTTTCCACTGTAGCCCTAGATAAGCACGAGGCCACCAAGCTAGGTCCTTAGTAAATGTTTGCTGATGCTGGTCCTAGCAGTACAGATCTGGTATTGGTGGCCTTGTCGAAGCCCCAGAATAAGGCCACAAACCTGTGGGTGGGGGTGTGAGGATTGGGGACAGAGGCCTCATTCTAAGTCCCAAACTCCAATGGAGGATCTTGGGCAGAAGTCAGAAATCCCCACATGGATGAGTTCAGGGGAATCCAAGGATATTCCCGGAGAGTGGAGGTGATGGCCTTGACATCACAGAAGTAGGTCAGGCAAGGCTGTCCTGTGGGACCCTGAGGGGGGGATGCCTATTAGCCAGAGGGAGCAGCGCCTCTGCATCTCGTGTTTGTGAGGTCCCCACACCCTGCATCAAGCCTTATCTAAATAGCCCTGCTTGTCTTAGCTGCGGCACAGGAAGGAGAGGAGTCTACCTCAGCAGGAACATTAGGGAGGAGCAGTGACCCTTCTCCCCTCTCAGGAAGCAGCTGTGAGCAGTGGAAATAGGGTCCCCGAGGACAGAGGTCTGTTGGGCACAGCAGTTGCAACTGAGGAGTATCCTCTCCTCCATGGAGATGCTTTTCTGCCACAGCCTAGGAGGACAAGAATTTGGTTTTTTGAGTGTGTGAAGGTTCCTGTGGTGCCCTCAGAAGACAGTCTGGTATGGTGGAAACAGCAGCAGCTCTAGACATTGGCCGACCTGCCTCTCAGGCTCAGCCCACCATTTCCAAGCTGCCGGGCCTTGGCAACTGCTGCACCCCCCACCCCACAGTTTCCTCAGCTGCTGAGCAGGCACCTCCCCCATAGGCTGTGGTGGAGATGAAGTGAGATGAGACGCGCAGGGCTGGCACTGTTTGGTGGTGGCCTTCACCACAGCAGAGAGTAAATTTAGGTGGAAACAGTTTATTAAAGGGGCTGACATGGAGGAAAATGGTTTTGTCTTATCTATTGTCTTTGAGAACTCCCTTTTGGATCACTGAACACCTTGGGTAGATAGTAGAGTTTTTCAAATAGTTCTTTTGTTTTGTTTTGTTAAGTAGCAACTTTAAGATTGAGACTCATTCTCTGATATCAAATCAAATCTTCAAATTCACTTCTAATCAAAGCTTTGCTACTCCCTCCAGCTCTGGCCTGACATGTGGTTCAGGGACTTGTAAGGGAATTGGGGGAGGATGGTAACATTTTCTCTTGGTCTTGGTCCAAATCACTGGGGCTACTACCATTCTTTCTTACTCTCTGCTGGTGGGGCTGCAACGCTCACTTTAGGACAGGCTTGTACACTTTCACAGTGCCTGTTTACAGCTCCTTGCACCCCCCTCCAGGGACCACTACTCTGGCCCATTCCCTGAGTTGGTGCCTCTCCACTCTCCTTCTTTCCATGACTACCCCTCCTGCTGTCCCCAGCCCTCTGCTGGGGCCTCTTCTTGCCAGGGCCCCCTTCCCAGCAGGTAACCCTCTTGGGTAGTCTCTTCAGTCTCTCCCTTCACTGTCCACTTGCCCCCTCCAGTGACCCCTCGTGAATTCTGACACAGCATGCCCTAGCAGTACAGACTGCTCCCGCACTTACCCTCTTCCTCCCCTGCCAGGGTGGCCTGCCTCAGTCAGCCTTCCATGCCGAGAACTCTCCAGCACATCTTTAGACTCCAGGGAACACTGTCTGGTTCTTTTAGACTCTCACTATGTGTCTGCAGCTCAGCTGGCACCCAAATGGGAAGTGAGTTGCTGGGGTGGGTGGAGAATGCCATAACAGTCCCCACTGCCAACCTTAGGTGACTTCTAAGCCTTTCAATACAGCCTTGGGGTGGAGGGTGGGGTGTGTTGCCCATTTTATTATGTCCAGCGGGGCTATGTCTAGAACTTCCCTTCATAATGGAGAGTATTGTATCATGTATTATTCTCAGCTTTAAGACTTTAGCTGAAAAGCCTAAAGAACTGGAGAATCAGATTCAGCATTCTTTTAGTTAGACAAAGTATTCATTTTTCAGGCTCTGTTTTCAATTTCCGTAGGAATTTAGCAAAGTGATCCCTCGCCAATAGATTTTGTTTTTCCTCCACTAGCAGAAGCAGTGTTTTGTCTATTGGTCCAAGCACCAGGCTGGAAGCCAGGACAAATGGATGGCAATCTGTCCCCAAAAAGCTATAGGTCATATCCCCTCAACCCCTACTCCCTAACCTAGTGAGGGGGACATAAGAATTAAGGTCCCTTACAGTTCTAATAATCTAAGATTTTTTTTTTTTTGAGACAGAGTCTCAAGCTGTCACACTGGGTAAAGTGCCATGGTGTCACAGCTCATAGCAACCTCTATCTCTTGGGCTTAAGTGATTCTCTTGTCTCAGCCCCCCAAGTAGCTGGGATTACAGGGGCCTGCCACAACACCTGGCTATTTTTTGATTGTAGTTGTCATTGTTGTTTATTGGCTGGACGGGTTGGATTCAAACCCACCAGCTCCAGTGTATGTGGCTGGTGCCTTAGCCGCTTGAGCTACAGGCGCCAAGAATTTTTTTTCTTTTTTGAGACAGAGTCTCACTTTTGTCACCCTGAGTAGAGTGCTGTGGCATCACAGCTCACAGCAACCTCAAACTCTTGGGTTTAAGCAATTCTCTTGACTCAGCCTCCCCAGTTGCTGGGACTACAGGCGCCTGCCACAACACCTGGCTACTTTTTGGTTGCAGTTGTCATTGTTGTTTAACAGGCTGGCAGGGCTAGAACCCACCAGCCTCAGTTTATGTTGCCGGTGCCCTAACCACTGAGCTACAGGTGTGAAGCCAATCTACGAATTTTTAAGTTTTTATGAGTGCAAAAAAAAAAAGATAATATAATAAATTATACAGCTAACACAATGTCACTACTGCCAAGTCAAGAGAACATTTCTGGCACCCAAGAGGTCCCCTGTGTGTCCTCCCAGTCACTACCACCCTGCCACCATCTACCCAGAGGAAATCCCAATTTAGACATTTATCCAAATCACTTCCTCACTTTCCATTATGATTTTGCCAGCCAAGTATGCATCCCTAAAAAATATTGTGGTTTGCTTTTGCCTGGTTTTGAATTTTATATTAATAGAATGATATAATGCAGAATGTATTCTTCTGTTCATCATTCTTTTTGTGAAATCCATCCATGTTGTTGCAAATAGTTATGGTTCATGTTTTTCATTGCTATATACTATTTCCTTGTATGAATAGACAATTGTTTGTGTTACTGGAAATTTGGGTTATTGATCTAGGATATTTTATAAATACACATACACACTACCATTCCACATCCATGTTTGGCCACGTAAATTCAGAGATGATTTCTTTATGAACTCAAGAACTTGAATTTGGCTTTAAAGCATGAAGCAAAATCCCTCTATCAAATTCCTGGTTACACTGCTACTTTGGTTTTTTTCACTCTCTGTGGCCAAATTCTGAATCTAGAGTTATAATCCATCACCCTCAAAGAAGGTAATGTCATAAGATTTCCCCCTAACCTGTCATTAAGCACAAAATGAACATTATGCTCAGGCAGTTGGGCATTTCCTCCAGGGGAAGGTAGAAAATTAGCACATAGCTTTAAGAATTTACACTGAAAGTATTTCAAGAAATATTTCCTACAGTCTGTTTAGGGAAATAGTAAGCCAAATACAACAAATGCTTCTCCACCCCTTTCCCAGAGCTGACTCCACCCTGTGAGATGGCATCACACAGGTAGCCCTCCTGACCCTGGGCATGAATTAAACCCAGATGCCCCTGCTTGGCACGGGGGCTGAGAGATGCATTGTACTGCTCAGATAAATGGTGCTTTTTCAGCTCAGACTTCAAGCAGCAAGTGAATCTTCCTTTCAAGAGATTAAATGTCCTTGCATAACCAGAGTCAGGCAACTATGGGTCCCACTGAAAGACCACAGCCAGCAGCAAGGAGACAGCTCAGGATGGAGGGGCAGAGCTGCCACTCTGCACTGCCCTGGATGGTACAGGGGAACACGCTAGTGGGCAGCCAAGTCTATGGAAATCAATTGATAACGACTCCCTTAAAGCCTGTGAAGCGGGTAAGTGAAGGATAAGGGTCCATAGCAATAAGCAGTGGTGCAGGAACAAAAGCAACCCCCCACACACCAGTAGCACAGGACCCAGCTGGGCCAACACCTTTCCCTTGCTTAGGGAAGAAGGAGCTGACACCCAATGGCAGAGCCACGCTTACTCTGGAACAATCCTTTTGTCAGCTTCCTAAAGCTCTTTTCAAAGACCATTAATTATAGCTACCTGATCGCATTCTACCTGGTCCCAGACTGAGCACCTCCAAGCCCTTATGGAATTCTATCCTAACAAGGCTATCTCCCAGGTGTGCCACCGGTTACATTCAAAAAGCAACTTAGGGGTGGGAATAAAGGTGTGAGTTGATGGCTTTGTGGGCATCTGTTTTGTGAGGTTTCTGTCTTGCATGTCCTGAGGGTCCTTGCTGGCGACTGTCCTGACCCACTTTGATGTATTAATCTCTATCTCGAAGGGCCACATCTCCTGAGGCTTAGATTAGGAACCTTTTCTGGTACCACTAAGGGAGAGAAATGTCTAAGTATTGTTTCTCCTCCAATGGAGTGCCACCGCCATACCAGCCAGAGTCTACATAAGCCTGCTAACTGCTTCCTCAGTGCTGGCTGGTAGGGACTCCATGCCTGGCCAGCACCGCTGACCCTGCTCTGTCTCCACAGGTTTTGGCATGACCACCCCCGCGACGGTGGGCGGGAAGGCCTTCCTCATCGCCTACGGGCTGTTTGGCTGCGCCGGGACCATATTGTTCTTCAACCTCTTCCTGGAGCGCATCATCTCGCTGCTGGCCTTCATCATGCGCGCCTGCCGGGAGCGCCAGCTGCGCCGCAGCGGCCTGCTGCCCGCCACCTTCCGCCGCGGCTCGGCGCTGTCGGACGCAGACAGCCTGGCGGGCTGGAAGCCCTCTGTGTACCACGTGTTGCTGATCCTGGGCCTGTTCGCCGTGCTGCTGTCGTGCTGCGCCTCAGCCATGTACACCAGCGTGGAGGGCTGGGACTACGTGGACTCGCTCTACTTCTGCTTTGTCACCTTCAGCACCATCGGCTTCGGGGACCTGGTGAGCAGCCAGCACGCCGCCTACCGGAACCAGGGGCTCTACCGCCTGGGCAACTTCCTCTTCATCCTGCTCGGCGTGTGCTGCATCTACTCGCTCTTCAACGTCATCTCCATCCTCATCAAGCAGGTGCTCAACTGGATGCTGCGCAAGCTGAGCTGCCGCTGCTGCGCGCGCTGCTGCCCCGCACCGGGCGCGCCCCTGGCCCGGCGCAACGCCATCACCCCCGGCTCCCGGCTGCGCCGCCGCCTGGCCGCCCTGGGAGCCGATCCAGCGGCCCGCGACAGCGACGCCGAGGGTCGCCGCCTGTCTGGCGAGCTCATCTCCATGCGCGACCTCACCGCCTCCAACAAGGTGTCGCTGGCGCTGCTGCAGAAGCAGCTGTCCGAGACGGCCAACGGCTACCCGCGCAGCGTGTGCGTCAACACGCGCCAGAACGGCTTCTCAGGCGGCGTGGGCGCGCTGGGCATCATGAACAACCGGCTGGCCGAGACCAGCGCCTCCAGGTAGACTGCCCGCCCGCGCGCCGGGACCCTCGCCGGGCCGCTAGGCCGCTGGGCGTGGTTTGCTTCACTTCTCTCAGACGCTGGAGCTTTCTTAATCTTTATCCAATAAAATGAAACCAAAAAAAAAGGTTTTTTTAAAGAAATGCTATTTGGCCAGGCTGATGTTATCAAAGGCAAGTTTTGGGGGAACTTGTTTTCCCTTGTGAGCCCCTTCTTGGAGAACCGTGGCCCTCAGCTGATTCTCCCTCAGGGGGAGAAAAAGTGACACCCCAGACCTCTATCCCGTGCACTCCGCAGAGGAAAGAGTGCGGTCCCTGAGTTTTGCAGACTGGCACTAAACCCGGTCCCCATGCACACAAGCAGCCGGCAACCCCAAAGCATATGGTGCAACTTTTCGTGGCTCTGAATTACCTCCTCAGCATTTAGAATCCTGGCCCAGCCTAGCAGCTTCCTTCTGGTCGTCAGAAGTGATATAGTCACAGTTTTGACAGGTGGGGGTGGGGAGAGCCATATGTTGCCTCTCGATGTATATATATAGAACAGCCACTACACACAGAGAATGGTGTAGTATTATGCAATGAGATGAAACAGCACCAACTCGCGAACTGTGGCATTTCCCCCAGATTTGGAAATTGCAGTGGTGAGGGTCTTAGCTGGCCTTTCTCAGCCTGGAGTTGGTCCATTTAGCACAGCGCACAGGGCAGCTACTTATAAGGCAGAAAGCCCAAGGAGCCTGCAGGGAGGGGAGTGGAGGTAGTAGAAACTCTATTCTGTTTCAGCTGCAGATCTCTGAGGTCTGGCACATCTTGAATGTCCCCAACCCTCTTCTTTCACTAGTGTCATCCACAGCAATACTTTTCATTATTAACCAGGAATATGGGAGTCTTCTCAGATAAGATTTTTCTTTGTTGGTGTGGATTTTTTTTCCTTAACTACCAATGATGAGTTTGACTTTTCCCCCCTTTTAGAGAGCCTGTGGGTGCAGAGCACAGGCCCCTGCCTCCCTTCCTCCTCCTCCTCTGAGTCAGGGCTCTGCCAGCTCCTAGCTTGGGGAAACCAGGACCAGCAGTACTAGGAACCCCAGAGCAGCCATCTTGAAATGTCAGGGCATTTGGTTCCAGAGCCCTTAATGTTTTGGGGGCAAGAATGGCAGAATCCCATTCTAACCATTGTTTATCAAGTGAATTTGCTCTCTCCATGCAGTCTACTGAAGTGGAGGAAGGCAAGAGGGACAAAGCTGGCAGAAATTTTAGGATCAAAGCTTTGCCCTGAGTGACCCTCAGGCTGAGGGACAGGTTTGTCCACACTTGCCCAGTGGCACCTAGGGGTTCCTGACCTGAAGTCTAGACACCCAGGCTTCCTTGAAAATATGCTGGTCTGCGGCTGTAAAGGAACACTCTGCCCACTTTTGTCATCCAAAGAGCTAAAACGCCAGAGTTTATTCAGGCCCAATGTGACCCAACAATATACACAGCTTCTGACAGGAAGTCTTAGCAAATACCACTTCACCACTGCCAGCCCGAGCTGTGCTGTGAAATCTCTCTCCTTGGCAAGTGTGCCTGGAACACACATATGCACACAAACACACACGTGCACACACACGCATGCTCACGCACATGCACGCCTATATGCACATGTACACACGCACACACACATAGCAGCAAGAGTCATGCTTGAATGTCAAACTCCTCTCCCTGCCCCCCAACTCAAGGCAGGAAGGAAAAATTATCTGGGATCTCAGATAATTTGGCTACTTTGGGTAATTTCTGATTTGATTTTGAAATACAGGCCTTAATCTGAGGTGAAGCCCCTGAGGCAGGGCTGGCCAGTAAAGAGGGCAGACTTGCTATATCCCCTCTGAGAGCCATACCTCCAAGATTCACTGTGACTGCCCTTCAGGCCAGACCTATGAGACAGTGGCTGCGGTCACACTGAAGGGACTGCACACTCAGAGGGACACATGTTCTCTAGGGCAGGGGCCTCTGACAGGACCTGTAAATAAAGTGCCACATTTATCCCTTTCAAAGGAGGAACAATTAAAAGGCATCCAATTAAAGATATCACCTAGGCAACAGGAAATAACTTAGGGATCTGAGCCATCTAGAGGGGGAAGCAGAAATACCCAAGATAGAGGCATCTAGACAGTGAGGACTTAATCTGCAGGCGAAATAGCTTACCCATGGGAACAGGAGACCTGAGACCCAGCTATCAAGACTCTGTGAGCTGAGCAGGCCTAAAAAGGCATCCAGGTGATCCCCTAACCAGCACATAGGACTGCACAGAATCCTGTCTCCATGGGAGGAACCAGGACCTGCCTCCAGAGAAGAAAAACTCAAAACATTCCTTGGCAGTCTTCTGTGAGCAGTGCTTCCTAGAGTCTATACTAAGTTACTCATGTTGCAGCCTTAGCTGTTTTCACTTTTTCTATACTGTGGCTCTGGAAGGAGGCAACTGGGGGCAGCGTCAGCAATCTTCTAAAGGAACCATATGCATGGTTTGGGGGAACAGGGAAAGGAGGACTTCCCAGAGAAACACCAATACTCCAGGGTACAATGGTAGCTCAGGATCCAGTGGCACACGTGTATTTTTGCCAATGTCCCCCTGGTCCCCATCCTCCAACACAATCTCAGTCATATTGTTGTGATATAACACATCTTCATCCTTCTCTCCCCTCAGGCCAAAGGGCTCAGTGCCCCAGCTGCCAGCGACTGCATCCCCAAAAAGTTGGAGCTACCAAAGTCGGGGGACTTGATGGAACATTAGACCCATGCTTAAAGGACATGTGGCTTGACATCCTGCTTGGGTCATCCTATCATTTCGGGAGCAATGCATTGATGGGAACCCCTTTATTTGGTATAGGTTCTTCTGAAACTTGGACTAAGAAGGAGCACCATTCCCCCAATCTCCGAGGCCTCTCCCACAGTTGTGGGGGTCTTCAGTTTGCTCCACAGCTGATAGCTCATTGTAATCTACAGCTCCCTCAGGCTCTAGGAGTTGCTTCCTTAGTTCCACACTCACTCACCTCATGCTGGGGCTCTGGGCCCCCTTAAAGGTGGAATGGACTCTAAGAAGCCCTTGCCATTGGGCTGTGGCCACACAGAGGCCAGTGTTTTGGGGAACAGCTGAGCTAAAGAAGAGGTCAGAGAGCTCTTTCTCAGAGCTGAGCTAAAGAAGCCACCCTTGGTCAGGCTCAGACCTATAATTCTAGCACTTTGGGAGGCCAAGGCAGGACGATCATTTTAGGCTAGGAGTTGAAGATCACCCTGGGCAATACAGTGAGACCCCTATTTCTATTTAAAAAGAAAAAGAAGAAGAAGAAGAAAAAGAAAGAAAAATTAGCCAGGCATCGTGGCTCACACTGTAGTCCTAGCTAATCAGGAGGCTAAGGCAGGGGGTCACTTGAGCCTAAGAGTTTGAAGCTACAGTGAGCTATGATTATACCATTGCACTCCAGCCTGGTTAAAAGAACAAGACCCTGCCTCTGGGGGGAAAAAAAAGCCACCTTTGGTGTCCTAGCTTACTATAGCCAGAGATTCCAGGCCTCGTGAAGGCATCAAAGAATTAGGCCATCCCAGGCTCTTGGTTTGTGGAAAATGCCAGACAGCCCTGGGCATTTGTACAACATCCTTGTGCACATATGTGTGTGCGCACACACACACACCAGCCTTACAAAGAGCTACTATTCTTTTGCCCAAGGAGAAATCCAAGTCTGGACCACTTTAAGAAGAAAGATGTTCCATTTTTAACTCCCTAGAGATCTACTAGGGCCTGGAAAATTCCATGGGGGAGTTTTATGTATAATTTGCATGTATTTGTGTTTTACACAGAAGCCAGCATCCAAACCCAAGCCAAAATCTGGAAAATAGCTGCTTAACTGACCCAGGATCATCCATCCCTCAGACCTTCCAGAAGAGCCCCTCTGGGTGACTGAGCCCTCACAGCCAAAGGAGAAGCTTCTGGGGAACTGAGGCAGACAGCAGCTCAGATAGGCAGATACCATAGGAGCTATGGGCCACGCAGTTGGGTCTTACTGTAACTTTTTACATTCTTAAAAACCAAAAAGCACAATTCCACTTGCACACTGTCTGGAAGGCACATCCAGATAGATATCTTAGGGCACTTCTGAGTCCAGAAGAGGCGCTGGAGCTTTGTTTATTTGTTGCAGGGGTGGGGAGGGAGGACGAAGGGCCCGCTAAAGCCATTCCTGACCCCCAGGCAGGCTCATCAGCATGGACTTGGGGCCTGGACTCTTGCCCCCAGAGCAGCTCTGGCACCTTTAGGTACCCCAGAGCACAACTGGCTGCACCCGCACGCTAGTCTCATCGTGCACTGAGGAGAAGCAGTATTTCTGCACTAACCGGGCCTAAGACTCTGCCCTTTTCTTTCGGCCTCCTCCCCTTCCCCTTCTTCCCTACGGAGGCTCCCCATGCTTTAGGAATCATTTTTATGCTATGCATTCTCTCAGGAGGGGGGTTAGAGCATGTGAGGCAAGCCTGCAGGGTTTCTTAAACAATACATCTATTTTTCTGAGCAGCACTCCAAGAGAGGACTTGACGGGTGTTTAAATTAACGATGAATAAAATGCAGCCTGCCACCCCTTTGAGCTGTTTGCTTTCTGTCTGTCAGAGCCGCCTGCCTCCCCTTCTTCCTGTTCACACCTCCTCTTGAGCGAGCCCTGGAGACTTCAGCTTCCAGGATTGGGTCCAGGTGGCAGCTCCCCTGGGAAGTTACTCCACAAAACAACAGTGATACCCCTCTGAACCCAGGGCACCAAGAGATCCTCTGGGCAGCTTGGCCGGAGTAAGCCAAAGCTGGGGGAGCTGGGAGATGGACCCACTCAGCTGTACACTAGACACTCCAAATGGAGCTAGAAAGGATCCTGAGGCCCAAGCCCCACCCAAGATTCTGATTTCATTGGTCTGAGAAGGAGCTCAGACAGACTCTGATGGGTAGCAATGGTCTCAAACCCCATTATAGACACAAAACATTCAGATTATGGTGGTATAGGAAGAGCATTTAGAAACCAAGACATCTGAATTCTACTTCTGGATCTATCATCTTTTTTATTTTCTTGAGATGGGGTCTCACTATGTTGCCCAGGCTGCTCTTGAACCCCTGGGCTCAAGTGGTCCTCCTGCCGTGGCCTCCTGAGTATCTGGGATTACCAGTGTGTACCTCTGTGCCCAGCTACTTCTGGATCTAATAGTTAGCTCACCCTGATCTTCAGTTTCCTCATCTCTGAAATGGGATAAGGATGCCATCTCCCTCCTCCCAGAAGCCTTATGAGAAGCAAATGAGAGGTGCTAGGTCGTGCTTGTGGCTCAAGGAGTAGGACACCAGCCCCATATACCAAAGGTAGCAGATTCAAACCTGGCCCCAGCCAAACACTACAAAAAAAAAAAAAAGGGAAATGAGAGGTGCTCCCACCCTGCCAACCACAGCCACCCAAAAGCATGAGCCACCCCCTCCTCTCTACAACAGGGGCTACAACAGGGGCTGTCATGACATCACATGATAAAATGGAGTAAGAAGTCTTATAGAACTGTGCTATGCACTGTTTTTCATTCTGGTTTCATTTTGTTTTAATGCTGGTCAAAGCTATTCAGTTGATTTCTTGATCTGCCTATGAATCATACCCAGCAGTCTGCAAAACATTGGCCTGTGGTATTTCTGGAAAAAGTGCTTCCTATTACCCTGCTTCCAGCTAAGTCCCATAGGTAGGCTACAGTAGTGGAGGGGACTGCATTCTTGGCACCTACCAACTCCCCTCTCTATTGCCATTCATTTCAGCCTCCTCCCCTACCCCTCTGTGTGACAAACACAGGTGGGTGTTTTATCTACATTAAGTTGTCCAGACAATCTTTAGTTTCCTTTTGAATCCAAAGGACTGTGATCTCTATGACATTTTAGACTCATGGCCAGCAATCTATGGATAGACTTTCAACCCTCTCTCTTCTATGGTCAGTTAGTTCCCTTTCTATGAATATATCAAAAAGATAGCTATAGGAGCTGGCCGCCATAGGTCAGTGGTTAGCACACTGGCCCTGCACACCAGCAATCACCAGTTCCAGCCTCACCTGGGCCTGATAAACAAAACAACAACAAAAGTAGATAAGTAAAGAGGACTTTTATATACCAAACCAGGCCTCTGTACAAGAGACTTGCATATTTATCTCATTTAATCATCTCAGTAGCCCTGGGAATTTGGGGCTTTCCTCCATTTTGTCAGAGAAGTCAAGTAACTCATCTACTTTGGGGCCAGCCACCTCTGCCCATATTAGGGGCTAGAGAGACAGGTAAGAAAGATAGAGGAGCAAGATCGTGCTGCCCCTGGGCTCCAGGCTCTTGGAGGCTGACAAGAGATGGGCACTGCTATATGGCATGCCAAGGACTCTGCATCCACCGGGCAGCCTGGGCATGTAGGAAAGCCTCTCAGAAGGTGCAGTGCAAGCTGAACTCAAGAGGGAGCTGTGGGGAGCATCTGAGAAGGAGTGGGAAGAGCGTCCCAGGCAATGGAGCAGCTATAAGCCTGGAGCAGGAGCTTGTTTGGGTAACTACAAAGGAAGGCGAGGAAAAATGTAATCCATGGGGATTTCCATCAAGAGCCACACTCAGCAAACATATGCAAAGTGCCTGATCTAGCTTGGATGATTTGTTTCACTTCTTCCTCTTCCAAGGACATGGAGGGGCAGGACCAGCAGGATGGACCATCCTGGGTATAGGCTGGGAGGAAATATCCTCTGCTGAGGACTGCCAAGCTTCCTGCTGAAGTTGCAGCTGCAACACGCATCCCCACCCTATGCTGTGAGAGCCTCTATGAGCAACAGATCCTGGTTTTCATCTGTTTCTGCTCCCCCAAGAACCAGTGAAGTACTGTTCTCTAGAGTTGTACAGTCCAGTAGGTAGCCACTAGCCACACACAGCTATTTAAATGTAAGTGAATTTAAATTAAATTTTCAGCTCTTTGGTTGCACTGAGCACATTTTAAGTGCTCACTAAGCCACATGTGGCTTAAAATGGCTACTATAGTGGGCAGTGCAGATAGAGAACATTTCTCTTCTCCCTCATTCCCTATGGAAGCCACTCACCCACCATTCACCATGGGCCACCCATCCCTCTCCCACCCCCAGGGTATAAAAGCATTTGGTTTCATGTCTTTACACGACTATGGGTAACATTTATGTTCTGTGGGCGGCTCTCTGTAAAATGGGAGTCCTTCCTACCACAGACACCACATAGGTTAGGGTTACAGACAACCTTCTTTGGGACACATGTATTTGCACATACCATAGCATTGGTCCAAATGCATGTACGTATGTATTAGGCACACAAGTATCTATAATAAAAGCCTAGTGCTACAATTGCTGTAATTAAGACACAAAGCAAAACTTGATGAGGCTGCTCCCTCTTGGACGCTTATAGTGCGATGCTCTGGCCCACAGGGAACAAAGAATGGAGGAGCATTTGCTTGACTCTGCAGATGCAGGTGAACGGGCCCCCGCAAGGAGGTCACACAGCAGTTCACTAGCCAATCCAAGCAGAAATGACATCTCCCTGCCCCCAAGTCTGTCCAGTCCACTTGTTTAGTTTCGTGTTCATTGGTTCAACAAACATAGATGAGCACCTACTGTGTGTACACTCTGGGTTAGGCCCCATGGAGGTTACAGAGTTGAGGGGAGAGGAATCCTCTGCTATTCAGGAGCTAGGATATGTCAGTAGGTCACTATAGAAGCAGGGAGAACCCAGCTGGGTAGCCCCTGGGCTCTGAGAGGTTCTGGGGAGGCCCCACACCGAGCACTGGGCCACTTAGTGCTTCACCCAGTTCTATTTCTCTGGCCCTTCATTCCTTTTCTGTCTTCCATGTGGCAAAGAATAAGCCACCTCCTCTGTTTATCAACCTTAGCAGGCAGTTGATACCAGTGGTGAAAGACCTCTTCCTTCCATATCCCATCCTCTCTGCTTCTCCACTTAAAATTACCTTAGGCAGGTTCTTAGAGTCCTTCTCACAGGCAGGTCACAGGTTCCATGGGGCAGGACAAGCCAGAGCTGGTCGTATTCACAGCTCTGAGTAGTAGCCACCTGCAGCCAGAGCACAGGCTTGCTGAGATGCCCTGACGCAGATCCTGGAGCCCTGGCTTTTGTGAGTCCAGGGTGCTTTCTCATCACCTTCTACTGGGAACACTATCCCTGTCCTTTTGGAAAACTCCACCCATCATGCCTCTCCTTGCAGTCTAGTGAGCCTGTTAGTGTCAGCGTCCCTGTGTATCAACTAGGAAAGCCTTCAACTGTGAGTAACGGAAAGCCCAGCAAAGGGCAGCTTAGAGAAATAGAAGTCAGGGTTTATTATTTACCAGAACCAGCCCTCCAGAGCAGGTGGTCTGGGGCCCTTGCAGTGACAGTGATGCTGTCAGTAAGGCTGGCTCCTCCTCCCCCCTCTGCCATCCTTTCTGTGTTGGCTTGTCACCTCGGGTGCCAGATGGCAGCTACACCTCCACGGCTCACATCCATGTTACTAGCAGCAAGAAGTAGGAAGGGAGAAGGCCAAAATGTTCTCTCCTGACAAAGCCTTTTCCTAAGCCCCCCTAGGACATTCTGTTGGCATCTCTTTGGCCAGAAGGGTGTCACATGGTCATCGCCACTTATGAGGAAGGCTAGGGATGGAGCATTTTGCTTCCAATCTTCTATTCAAGTGGACAATAGGGCAGGGGGTATTGGGATGAGTGTGGAATGAGACTGAGACCGCCTACAGTGCCCGCTGCCACTCCCCACTGTGGCTGGATTAATCATCCGCAAAGACACAGCGATTGGCCTAATGGGGCACATGCTCTACGGGAGAAGTTTCCTGCCTTTCCCTAGACTGGAACTGGGGGAGTAGCTCTTTTTTGTCTTGGTTTATAAATTAGGCCAGGGTGCATCAGTCAGGGCCAAGTTAAGGCAATAGAATCCAATCTACCTTGCTTAAGCAGAGAAAGATTTATCATCGGTGATAAACTCTGACCTGGCTACTTGGCTTGCTGACACTGATGACCTGACTGGGGGACATAATCCCAACTTGGGCATGTCACAGAGCACTGGACACCACAGCCCTGAGCCAGGTACCACGTGCACATAGCAGCCTGCCTCCAGACAGCTAATGCACAACTGAAATGTTGGTAGCCAGTCAGTGTCACTCAGAGATTCTGCTTTCTTGCTATGGGACGGACAATTTGCAGTCTTCTGATTTTAAAAGAGCAACCTCATTTCTCCTCCCCAGACTTCATTCTCAGTAGCCTTCCAAGGCCCTGTCCTGAATCAAGTTCCCTGTTTGGCAATAAACTTTTTCACTGGGTGCTCAATGTTCTCCAATGGGTTTTCTTTTCTCTCTAGCCTAGACTATGAAAAGCCCCTCCCACCATCCCTGGGAAGACTGAAGAGACTCCAGGTTGAGCTCTAGAGACAAACCCACAAAACCAGGTCACTGGGGGGATTACTATTTTTCCCCAATCAGGAAGTAGCCCTTTTCAGGTGCCACTATGATAAAGATGCCCCTCTAGGAAAACCAAATACCCCCACTTGCTAGTAAGTAAAAAACAGCAGAAGCATGGGCTCCTCCCCTAATCCACCTTTCAAATCTTGCTCAAGTGCATCTAAAGTGCAGAATCCAAATCTCATCCAGTTTAGTAGCTACAAGAGAATCTGGTGAATGTAGTTTTCCATCTTCGAGCCTCTGTAGTACAGGATGACCTTCTAGAAGTAGAGTGGAAGTGATGCTAAATACCCACCTGCCATGTCCTCCCTGACAGGACTGCAGTCCCCTTACACCACCCCCAACCCCCCACCCCTGCCCCCAGAGCATCAGCCTAAATGAGAGGAGAAGCCCACTGTGCCAAGGGGGCAGAGGCAGGCAGACTATTGCAGCTCTTCCTCCAAGTCTGAGAACTTCCTCAGTTTCTTCCCAGCAGTGCAATCCAGTAATTTCACTGTTTGGTTGAGTTAGGTTTACTTGCAACTGCAGATATTTGAACTAACATTGTTCCTTTATCCAAAATCATCTCCCTTCTCAATCCTTGAGGGCTGAAATGCCTTTTCACAGTGACAGTAACTTTCACTGAAAAGTTCATTCTTGGAATCCAGACACCTGCAGGCGAGAGGGTCTAATAACAGATCCACGTTAAAGTGTAAATGTCTCAGAGTAGAACTTCTCCCAAGGCCAGGTTCTGATGGGAGGGAAAAAGCCTTGGCTCCTAGTAGATGGAGATGGAACCCCACCAACACCTCTCCATTAAGTTTCTAACAAATGCTCAGTCTTCAGTGTTGATTTAACGTTTATGTGACAGAGTCTCTCCCAACCCAACTTCTAATACTATTAACCAAGCACCTCAACATTCACAGGAGTCTCCCAGTCTGCCCTCTTCTCTGCATTTCAACTTCCTTGAATCTCTTCTGAGTACCCAGAGCTTGAGACAAGAGAGTAGGAGGGAGATTTCTACAGGCTAGAGAGCCAGAGAGTGGAACGTTTGCCTCTCCTCAGCCTACTCTCCTCACTCCTCCTCTCCCTAACAAAAGATTTTCCTTCTCATTGGTTAAATATCAGAATAATAAAAAGGGGGGAAAGTTCTTATGATAATTGTTTTTTAGTCCTGAACAAGTTAACAGGAATGATGCAAGCTTTCGGAACCAGAAGTCCAGGGCCCAGGCTTCTCCTGGATGCTATGGTCCGCCAAGATGCCTTTCCTTGAAGGAGTTAAGCCCTACTATGCCTGGCTCCTCTTGCAGTCTCACAGGCAGTGAGCTCCCCGTTCCTCTCTGCTCTACACCAGCTACTCCCTGTATGTGCTTTTCCTACTAAAGAAACTCTAGAGAAATTTGCCACCAGCTCCACCAGCTCCCATTGTCCCCTTAAGTCATCTGGCCGTAGAAGGAGGGAGCCAAGCACCACTGACATTTCATTCCTCCCTCTCGCTCACCCACTGCTCACTACGGAATTATTTTATGTGGGAAACAACTGAACTAGATCTGCTAAGACCACTGACAGAGAACCTTGGCTCTCTCTACCATACCAAGCTGTAGCCATAGAAAATGTTATGTTGACCCCAAGCCCCAAAAGGTTGCTACACTCCACTGTTCGTGGGTACCTTCTCTTCTAACATTTCCTATCCATTAGTCATTTTAAGATCTAACACCAGATGATACAAGCCCCTCTGGAGAATCCCACAGACAGTTGCCTGGAGAGTCATCTAGATCTATAGTATATTTGTATGAAGAAGAAATAAACCTCTGTCATTTTAAGCCACTAAGATTTTTGGATTGTTTGTTACTGCAGCTTAACCTTGCCTGTCCTGACTGATACACACCTGTTCCTTTGATGCCCTGTAGTTGTTCGCATCATGGTTTCATCCCCTGGGAAATCTCCCAGGAACAAGGCCCAGGTCATCCCTTTACCATTTACTTGAACAAGTCACAGCCTTTGTTGAGGACTGCTTTTCTCACCTATAAAGTGGAGTTTTAAATGTTATTACATATTTCATCAGGGTTTATGAGGATAAAAAGAGATAAATCATGGAAGCAACACAATTTTTAAGAATTAAATCTCTTTTCTTCCCATATCTCCATCTTCAACTCCCATCTCATCTTTTCCAGTGCCCATGTCAGGGAGGCCACAACCAATGTTCAAATGTTCACTCATGGCCAGTTGAAGACAAAGTGACCAGCACATCCCTGGCCCAAAGACTTATATCTGGGAAGCATTCAAGGAAAAACCCCAGATAAATTGGTGGCTGCCTGTGAGGTGGGATTTCCAGGCATCTCTTCCCCTATTTCACTTAAGGAAAAGAACAACCTACCCTCTCCCACCAACTTCATGATGCTGAAAATTGATGAGATAGCCTGCTGTGGGACCTTTGAAACACTCAGGGTTTGGTGCACACACCTTTTGTTGGGAGTCCCCAAGACCTTGAGATTCAATGACTCACTAGAGGGACTCACAGAACTCAAAAAAGCCATAGCATATGCAACGATGGCTTATTAAAGTGAAAGGTACAGATTAAAGACAGCAAGGGGAAAAGGCAGAGAGAGAATCCAGGGGAAACAGGTGCAAGTTTCCGGTCATCTTCTCCTAGTGCTTCATTCCTCAGCAATACTAAGACAACACACACAGAGTCCACATTCTCCTCAACTTATGATGTGGTCATATCCTGATAAGCCCATCATAACGTTGAAAATCACAAGTGGGGCTCGGTGCCTATAGCTCAACTGGCTAAGGCGCCAGCCATGTACACCTACGGTGGCGGGTTCGAATCCCCAGCCCGGACCCGCCAAACAACAATGATGGCTGCAACCAAAAAATAGCCGGGCGTTGTGGCGGGCGCCAGTGGTCCCAGCTACTTGGGAGGCGGAGGCAGGAGACTCGCTTGAGCCCAGGAGTTGGAGGTTGCTGTGAGCTGTAACGCCACGGTACTCTACCCAGGGGGACAGCTTGAGGCTCTGTCTCAAAAAAAAAAAAGAAAATCACAAGTGGAACCGAGGCTAAGTTGGGGTCATGGGCACTGCCAGCTCCTTGAAGTGGCTATGTAACTGACCTGAGCTTCTCATTCTTCCCTCCTTCTAGGGGTCAAAGCAAATACAGTGTGGGGAAGGAAGGCAGGTTTACCTTAAATCACACTGTTAGTACAAACTATCAATTTCTCAGGTGTACAATGAGACCCTTATCAGGCAGAGTATTCTAACAGCTCACAATTATTTCCCAGGAACAGGCCAAGGCCTGCCCCTTCTTCCCAACGCCAGGTGTGCCGAGCTAGTCCTTACTGCACACACTGGCACCTGGGTCCAGTTCTTCATTTGCAGGCAGCGTCTGCCTCCCCAAGTCATGCCAACAGAGTCCAGCCACCAAATAAGGGCAATGGCAGTCACAGAGCTCCAGCCCCTCCCAGCGGACTGAGCACCAAAGATCCCAGAGCCGACAACCCACCGCCTACCTCTCACAAGCACCCAAGCAGCCAATGTGTTCTTCTCGGTGGCTTCACCGTACCCTTGAAAGCTTCACTGTGGCCACCCCTCTTGTTTCCTGAGTCTCTGTGGTGCATGGGAGAGGCCCTAATGTGCCCCTCTCGCCACCACCACATGGCCTGTTGTCAGCTTTCTCTCTACTAACACTACTGCCCCTTGCAGCCCACTGAAAGGGGTCTGGCTGTCTCTTAATCCTGAAGCCCTCTCTTTCAAGGAGTCAATGAAGAGCTGAGTCAAAGGGTACTCTTCTGGCTCTATCTAGTGTCTCCTCCCATAGAACTCCAGGTCCACTGCAAGTGCCTCAGATCTTGCAACCTCACAGGAAGTTTCTTCTCCACCTTATCAACACCCTGGTGGATGGGAAAGGGCAACCTCTGTCCCCCATCATAGGGATGCATTCCAGGACTCAAGCACCCACTTCAAAGTCCACAAAAATCCCCAGAGGTCTTTATACCAACATATGCCAGAGCTGTGTGGGCCTGGCAGCACCTGTCAGTAAGCCAATGTGCCTCCCCCCAGGTGCAAGTAAGACAGGGTTATACTTGTCCATCCCCCAAAACAACATATGTGAAAAAGTAATGTCAACTATTGAAAGCTGTACAAACAGAAAAGAAGAGGATTACTGGGCTTTTGCGCTGACAGAAGTTTTTCTCCAAGGTATCATTCGAAGTATAAATAACTGGGGAGGGAGGAAACAGTGTGGTTTCCACTTATACTACAATGCAAATGACCGATAACAGACCCCTGCAGAGGGTGGTTTATGAGCAGGCTAAAGCAGAACTAGCAGGCCTCACTGGCACCTTGAGGGGGAAAAGAGGGGGGCTGTTGCTGAGCTGTGGTGGGCAGGACACAGAAGCAGTTTTGTGGTTTGTCAGAAGCCTGGACTCCTAGAGGACAGAGCAGTTATGGCAGCTTGTTCTATCACGGCAGGGCCTGCCAACAGGCACTTGGCCTCAATAGTCACCTAGACAGGAATTCTGGTGTCATCCGCAGCCATGGGGAATGCAAGGATCGGGTACACGGTGGGAGAAGAGCCATAGTTGACAGGGCCACCTGGCTTTCACCTGGGCCCCACCTTTCCTGCACACAGCATTTTAGGACAGCTCTACTGAGGGTTTGACCCCAACTCCTCTCCTACCAGGAGGTGAATGGGCTTCTGAGGCTGACATTTGAACCACTCAGACCTTGAGGTGACCAGCTCTTTCCTCAGTGCCCACTGCAGATGCACAGCCATGCCAGCCTGCTCCACCTTTGATTCAACAGCCACATGCTCTCTGAGTCAGTGTGTCTGGGAAAATCCTAAAGATCAGTGTTTTGTTGTTTACTAAGTGCTAGGTTGACTTTCAGAGTGTGGTAGGTTTTTCCATTCACACTGACCTAGATGAAGGTTATGCTAAGCAAATTTCTTAACCTCTCTGTGAATCAGTTTCAACATCTTAAAATGGGAAAACAATCCACAGGTTCAACTTCTTTTGTGCAAATGTGACTGCCAGATGTCATCCATCAATCTATCCATCCCTCCACTCATACATCTATCCATCCATGCATCCACCCATCCATCCATTCATCTACCCACTCATCCATACATCCATTTATCCATCCACTTGTCTGTCCATCTACCTTTTCTCCACCCATCCATTTATCCATCCACTCATCCATCCCTCCACTCACTCATCCTTCTGTCTATCCACTCACCCATCTATCCATTTATCCATTCACTTGTCCTTCTATCCTTCCATTCATCTACTTATCCATCCATGTATTTATATCATCTATTGGCTACCTTCTTTTTTTTTAATAATTTACATGTGAATCTTTATTTTTATTTTTTTTTACAGTTATTTTTTTTTTTTGGCTGGGGCTGGGTTTGAACTCGCCACCTCCAGCATATGGGGCTGGCGCCGTACTCCTTTGAGCCACAGGTGCCCCCCTATTGACTACCTTCTATGCACAAACTGCTGCAAGTTGTACACAGTAGTAAGTAGTAGATATGGGAATCAATAAGCAAAAAAGTATGTATCAAAACCATGATATAAATAACTTGACATGAAGTGAAAAGAGTCAGAAGGGAGGTACAGAGACAGTGTTGAGAGATTAGACACTCCTGGGCCTCTCTTCAAGCTGCAATTGAAGGCAATTGCCAGAATTACATTTTATTTGATAAAACATTTCGCTTTCCCCAATGAAGACCACCAGGACATTTTGTTCCTTTTGCATAAGGAAGACGCCTCAAATTCTAATTAGTCTAACCCTGGCAATGGTTTTGTCTTGCCTTTCATTTTCCTGTATTCAGCTCTAAGTTGCTCCTGTGAGGACAATTTACAGAGCCCAGGTTTCTTCCCAGATTTTAATTGGGCTTTCCATGAGGGATTTTGAATGAGCTAAATAAGGAAATGATGGCTACATTAAGGACAGCCTCCTTGGGCCAGACATTCACTACATAGCTGCTCCAAGGCTTCTCCCCACCTCCTGAGTCCTGCCGTATTTCAGTTCAACCCCAAGAAGAATCTGGAAGTGGGAGGGTAATATCTCCCAATGCAAGTGCTTGATAATCACCATAGCTGGCAACTGAAAGAAAAATCTCTTCTGTTTTGTTATCACATGAGGAAAAAAGACCCATTCACATGCTGAAAGAAAGATCCCAACTCTCAGGACTCTCCATAGGCTGCCACTCATCCCTGTAGGAAAAATTTGACTACAAGACATAGTGCAGGAGGCGGGATCTCACCTAATGCACACACTGTGAGGGGCTCTTCTACAAATGGAACTTTACCCTGGAAGTGAGAACAATGTATCCTAAAAATTGTACCCTAGTATTAATTTGAATAAAGTTTAAAAAATAAATAAAAAATATTCCTGCAGAGATGTTGCTGAGACAATGCTGTCAAGTTATCTGGTGTGACGACTCTGGGGATGGGAGACCTATCTCTGACCCTTACCAGCTGTGTGAGTTTGGGCAAGACCTTTCAGCTCTCTGAATCTCCCCCTACTCTGCTTAAACAGTTCATTTTCAGTGCCAGAGCAACAAAGACTGTGACAGTGCTCTTTGTGCAAGCCACTTCCCGGAATAAGGACCGCTGGGAAGCCAGTCTTCCTTCTTTCCATCAGCTCAGTGACCACGGGCAAATAACTTTCCTTTTTTGAGCTTCCAGGCCCTTGTCTGTGAGCATTATAAGTATGCATAGCACACTGAGTGCTCAGAAGATTTTATTTCCCTGCCCTGACACATTTGTTGTTCCCCCCCCCCCAGCAAAGTTCCCCTGTACTGAGTGCCCAAGGCAGATGGTCTGCCTGGACCCCCAAGCTAACAGCAACAGAATATTGTTAAGTGCCCACCTCCTTAATGCCTTGGGGTGATTCCCTCTGAGAAGACAATCCAGGCTCAGCAAGCTTCTGGGTTCTACAAAATGATTTACAAAGGCCAGTGTGGTAGCTCATGCCTGTAATCCTAGCACTTTAGGAGGCTGAGGCAGGAGGATCCCTTAAGCTCAGGAGTTTGAGACCAGCCTGAGCAAGAGCTAGACCCCTTTTCTTGAGGTAGAATGAGCAGACAATTCGTGTACACTGGGCACACAGGATAGCACAGGCAGGCGTGTAGCCCCAGTTGGCCACATGCAGGCCACCCTCATGTGAGGCAAAGGGCATACTGCCTCCCTGCTCACCACCAAGGCTAGCTTCATCATGGAAGCAGCTGACATTGATTGAGGGCTTGCTAGGAGCTGAATACTGTGCTTGGCTTTTCTTGGGCCTGCTCTCCTGGAATCCTCACAAGTATCCTACAAGGAAGTATGCAGATGTGAGCTGTTTCTCTAGTCACCTCTTCATTTTTTTTGGATTGGGGTGCTGTTAAAAAAATTTTATTCACGACTTGTTAAAGGCAGTAGGAAGACTACCCAAAGGGTGCCCTGCCTACTGCAATGGGGTCTTGCAAGAGGTAAGAGAAATTGGACTTGACTAACTACAGTGAAGCAGGTAGGGATTTATAGCCAAGGAGCACGGTGGAGGTCAGGGGATGGAAAATTATAAGAGGAAAGGTCAGGGGGGAAAGGAATTCTAGCTGAAGGCAGGCCAGGTGAGGCTAAGGAAGGGGATTATTGCTAAACTGCCTGATGGGGCAGGATTCTTCTCAAACTAGAGTCTACAAGGGCAGAGAGGGAAGTCCCCAGTCGGGGCCTACACAGAAAGGACTCAGAGGAGCCTTGCTGAAATTTTGGTCAAAGGAGAAGGTATTTGCCAGTATCCTACTTCCTCTGGGGAAAAGAGCTACAGATCAAGTCCAGTCACTTAATAGCCAGTGATTTAATCAATCAGGCCTACTTAATGAAACCTCCAAAGAATCCCTAAATGATGGGATTCAGGGAGCTTGCAGGTTGGTGAGCTGGGTGCTGGGAGGATAACACTCCAGAGAGCATGGCAGCCCCACCCCACCCCCAAATGGCAGCATTGCTCCCATTTGGCTATTCCTGAGTTTTAGCTCTTACAGTAAACTAGTAATGGCAAGTAAAGTCCTTTCTTGAGCTCCATGAGTTGTTCTAGAAAATTATCAAACCTAAGGAGGGCCTGTGGGAATCCCAAATCTGTAGTCAGCTGGGCAGAAATGTGAGTCACTTGGCCCTCCCCCCATTTGAAGTGGGGCTAGTCTTGTGGGACTGAGCCCCTAGCCCATGGGATTTGGGCTAAGTCCAGATAGTATCAGCAGTAGATTGAATTTTGGACACCCTGTTGGTGTCAGAGAATAAGAAAGCAGCCACCAGGGAACTGGAAAACTTGGTGAGACCTAAAGGGGAAGCTGGCCTCAGAAACCCCAGGGCTCCTACAATGTGCCAGCTCTTCTGCTGGATCTTACTCTCTGCCCTCCCCCACCACCACCACCACAGAATGCCTCTCCTCTCGCTGTATGTTGACCTCACTCTTTCCTTCTTCTGCCAGGCTCCCTGGGATGGCTGGGTGGGGTGTGAGAAGATGAAGAGAGGTGCGGGTGTGCCCACAAACAGTTCCAGCAACATCCAAGTTTCACAACTGAGGAGTAAGGATAGTGTCTTGTCCCCAGAATCTAAACATAAACTCTGGTGGTGCCACTTGGGTCACTGAACCACTTCTGTGGCCAGGACAATGGGTCCTGTGACTGGCAGCCCCCCCCCCTTCAGAACTGCAGAGAGTAGCCCCAACAGGAAAGATGGGGAGATGATAGTGAACAAACAAGACAATTTGTCACCTCAGCATCAAAGAGGATTAGAGTTCGTGGAAGGCTTAGCAGTAGTCATCCATCTAGGCTGGTCCAGACACCCAGAAACGGGGCACCCAGTGATCACCACCTCCGTTCTGCAGTCCCACTTCATACCACCTGTGTGTCTTTGGGTTCTTGGCTTACTCACATCTGAATCAAGGGTTTGAACTTGATATGTTTCTTTGAACTCTCACAGCTCTGATCAACTGAGGACTGTCCTTGCCACATGAAATGAACCCCTCATGGAGAAAGGGTCCCTGCACAGCTTGAGCCTCAACCAGTTCAGAAGCTGGTGCTATGAAGTGGGGGCCAAAGGCAGGCAGGGAAGGAACTGAAGCCAGGACAAGAAGAGATCAGGCCAAGCAGAGCCAAAGATCAGGAAGCAGCTGGGCAGAGGTATAATTGGAAGATCAAAACTCGTTCTGGTGAGTAAGAGATCAGGAAAAACTAATGTCAGTATATTCAAAGTGGTGAGGATGCAACCAGTGAACTCAGCCCTTGGGCTTCTCAAATGGTTGGGGGACAATATGGCGTGAGTGAAGGGAGAGGGACCAGGGAGGTAAGAGCTACATGTGGAGCTGAAACAACTCAGCTTCAGGTCAATGGGCTTCGAATTTGAGCCTTTTCTTATTTAGCTATTGGGCATTCAGAGCCCAGGTGGGATGTATAAGAGAATGTCTTCAAGTCAAAGAAAGGCCAAGTCACTAGGACTCCTAGGAAATGGAGTCCTTCACTGTCACTTGGGACCTTTGCCGACCACAAAATCTGAGCAGGAGTCATCATGGAACTATCTCCAGGGGAGACTGTGATGCCCTACAGGCTTACCAAGCATCCCAAGCCCTGTAGATAGAATTGCTTATTAACCCCTTGCTGCCTTTGAAATTTGTGAGAAGCCAGTTGAAGACAAGTGTGAGTCTCCTTCATATAGGAGAATTAAGAGACAGACATAGATTGGTTCCAAGCAGGTCTGAGAGAGTGTGTCATTAAAAGAGTCATAAATATCTAATGAGAAAAGCCCCAAGAAAACAATAATGGCCCCCCAAATTCCCATTAGATGACCCTGGGGCCTCTGTCAGCAAGATTCTAGGAGGGAAGGAATGTGGCCAATGACCACCCGTGGAAGTCCTGGACTGGCCATTCTTGCCCTGGAGTTGCCCTCAGTGAAGTGTCCCAGAAGTACGACTTCTTCTGGAAAGGAGTAGAGTACTTATAGGACTGCCCTTTAGAAATATAACATAACTCCTAGAAAAGAGAAACTGGGCTCAGTGCCTGTAGCACAATGGTTACAGTGCCAGCCACATACACTGAGGCTGGCAGGTTCGAACCCTACCCAGGCCAAACTGCAACAAAAAATAGCTGGGCATTGTGGCAGGCACCTAGAGTCCCAGCTACTCAGGAGGCTGAGGCAAGAGGATAGCTTAAGCCCAAGAGCTGAAGGTTGCTTTGAGCTGTGACACCATGGCACTCTATTGAGGGTGAAATAATGAGACTGTCTCAAAAAAAAAAAAAGAAAGAAAAGAAAAGAAAAGAGAAACTGTTCTTCCCTCTAGCTCATTTATGTTCTGGCTGTCAGTTCTCACACCAAGAGAAAAATTGGTGGGAGAGTGGGGGAGAGAAAAGGATTCTTATAACAAGTATGACAGTCGTCCAAAGGCCTCATAAACAAGGTGGAACCAACTCAGTAATTACCACCTAGAACGGTGCTCAAAAACTCAGTTCAGGTTCATTATTTCCAGCTAAGTTAATCAACCCCAAGAGCAGGGGAGGAGAAAAACAATTTCCAAATACATAAAAATTCATTATCCTGGCCCAGAGTGGTGCCTCAAGCCTGTCTCTGGGAGGCCATGGTGGGTGAATAGCTTGAGTTCAGAAGTTCAAGACCAGTCTGAGCGAGAATGAGACCCCATCTTTACTAAAAATAGAAAAACTAGCTGGGCTTTGTGGTAGACACTTATAGTCCCAGCTACTTGGGAACCGGAGATATGAGGATTGCTTTGAGTTATCATGACACCGAGTGAGACTCTGTCTCAAAAAACAAATTTATTATCTAGTTCTATTTTACTTAATGACCCTGAGTGATGAAATGGGTGTTGACAGAGAAGCCCAGGTGAGAGGAAGCACAGGAAGGTTGGAGGCTCAGCCAGCCTGTTGGGGTGGGGACTTTCATTCCAACCTTGCCAAGGACACTGGAGTGTTCCACTGCTCTTCATTACAGCCCAGAGGAGAAAGTAAGCACACTGGGGCTCACCAGAGTTCCTGCTCAAGTGTGTCAATAACCCATGATCCCCAAGGAGCCCACACTTTGTGCACAAGGGTTTCCGGGAAGCTTGCTCCATGTTTAACACTGTGCTTATAATTTGAACAAGACACCCAGGGTGCTGAGTTTTGAGTTTAGTTGGATTCGGTAATTACAGGATAGAGAGAAAGAAACAAAGACCAGAAAGCAGCCAAATTTCTTCTTTTTGAGAAGAAATAACGAAAGATGAGGTGGGGCTGTGAAGATGGTGGTCAGAAGAGGAAACGTCATCATCCCAAAGCATTTACTAAGCACCAAACTGGAAATCCTTTGCCACTAATAAAACGTGCTTTCCAAAATGAGTTTTGGTTTCTATGGGTTTTGTTGAGACAGACTCACTCTGTTGCCATCAGTAGAGTGCACTGGTGTCATCATAGCTCACAGCAACTTCAAAATCCTTGATTCAAGCAGTTCTCTTGCCTCAGCCTCCTGAGTAACTGTGACTATAGGTGGCCACCACAATCCCTAGCTAATTTTTCTATTATTGATAGAGACAGAGTCTTGCTCTTGCTCAGGCTGGTCCCAAACTCTTGAGCTCCCACCCAGAGTGCTAAGATCACAACCATGAGTCATGGCACCCAGCCTCAAAATGAGTTTTTTTTTCTTTGAGACAGAGCCTCAAGCTGTCACCCTGGGTAGAGTGCTGTGGCATCACAGCTCACAGCAACCTCCAACTCCTGGGCCCAAGCGAGTCTCCTGCCTCCGCCTCCCAAGTAGCTGGGACCACAGGCGCCTGCCACAACGCCCGGCCATTTTTTGGTTGCAGCCGTCATTGTTGTTTGGCAGGTCCGGGCTGGGGATTCCAACCCGCCACCTCAGGTGTACGTGGCTGGCGCCCTAGCCGGTTGAGCTATAGGCACCAAGCCTCAAAATGAGTTTTATAAACGAAGACTCCATTTCCCAGGCTCCAACAGTGTAGACATGTGACCCAGTTCTCCTAAGGAAGATGCAAGTGGAAGCCCTGTATACAACTTCTCTGTTTCCTTAAAGGTAGGAAGAGCATCCTTTCAGTGTACTTCCTGCTGCCTGAAATGTGGATGCATTCGTTGGAGCCCCAGCAGTCACCTGGGACCATGAGGTGACCTTGAGAGAAGCTGTGCAGTGGAAGAACAAGCTCAAAGGATCCAGGGTCTCTGCTGCTTATCAGCCCTAGACTGCCTACCTGCCTCCTTCCCTAATTTCTTTTACACAAAAGAAAAATAACTTCTATTCTAATCTATTTATGTCTGATGATCTTAGGCAAATCACTTAGCTTCTCTATGCCTGTTTCATTTGTAAAAATAAATAATAGAATTTATTTTATAGATCGTTAAGCATTGGCTATTCTATGTATTACCTCTTATTTAAGCTACTATTTTTAACAACTTTATTGATATATAATTTACATGCTATCATAGTTTTCCCATTTGAAGTGTACAAGTCAGTGGTTTTTTTTTGTTTTTTTTGTTTTTTTTTTTTGAGACAGAGCCTCAAGCTGTCCCCCTGGGTAGAGTGCCGTGGCATTACAGCTCACAGCAACCTCCAACTCCTGGGCTCAAGCGAGTCTCCTGCCTCCGCCTCCCAAGTAGCTGGGACC
>CAUYTI010070608.1:0-27653 GCA_963575145.1 Galago senegalensis | reverse complement strand
ACTGTGTTCCTCAGAACAGTCCTGAACTCTTTTTTTTTTTTTTTTTTTTGAGACAGAGCCTCAAGCTGTCACCCTGGGTAGAGTGCCGTGACATTACAGCTCACAGCAACCTCCAACTCCTGGGCTCAAGTGAGTCTCCTGCCTCCGCCTCCCAAGTAGCTGGGACCACAGGCCCCCACCACAACGCCCAGCCATTTTTTGATTGCAGCTGTCACTGTTGTTTGGCGGGTCCGGGCTGGGGATTCGAACCCGCCACCTTAGGTGTACGTGGCTGGCGCCTTAGTCGGTTGAGCTATAGGTGCCGAGCACAATAGTCCTGAACTCTTGACAAGCAATCCTCCTGACTCAGCCTCCCAAAATACTGGTATTACAGGCGTGAGCCACTGACCCGGCCTGTGTGCTGCTATTACCCCTGGGTAATGTTTCATATTTTTGGTAGAGATGGGGTCTCCCTATGTTGCCCAAGCTGTTCTCAAACCCCTGGCCACAAGTGATCCTTCCGCCTTGGTCTCCAAAAGTGCTTGGATTACAGGCAGGAGCCACAGTGCCTGCCTTAGACACGTGCTTCTCAATGGTAATGTGAAATGAGTTTGGGAGTCACTCTCGTGTGGGCTTCCTGCATGTAATCCCCCTGTCTACGATGGGGAGTAAACATGGCCAGGCCAGCCCTGCTTCCTGCCTGCTTCTCTCCTGAGTCTGCCTAGTCACTGCCAGAAAGTCAGGAAGTCAATCACCCCACAGGCATCAACTTCAATTCAGGAGCAGGCAGAGCAGTGAGGTTTGAAAGTGCCTCAAGCAGAGCCCAGAGTCCTCTGATCCTTTACAATCTCAAACTCTCCAATTGTGTGTCAGAGCAGCCACCTAGGAACCAGGTCAATTACTTGGGCACTGCTGACTTCTCCTCCTCTCCACCCCTGGGGTTCAGGCTCTTTTCCCAGCACTCACTCGGGGCTGTCGTCAGCCCTTTCCCCTCAGCTTCACTGGCCCAGCATTTGTGTTATTCTAAGTTTTCTCCCCTCCGGGTTCCTGTGGGGAAAATAAAAGACTTGCGAGGAAAAAAGGAGAAAAAATGAAATGAAGTGAAAATTCAAGAGGTTCTTGCTTTAAGTCACTATTTTAAAACACACATGGCTTCGTTATTTTCAGAAGAACCAGGCATTAAATTATAAGGTGCGTGACCAAAATAAATTTTAAAAACACACACAGATACATCTGCACACATGAAGCACGCGTGCACACCGGCACCCCGAAACAGGCGGGCCTCTGACTCAGGGGAATCCCTTTTCCGTTCCCGTTGCTTATTTCTAACTACGCTGCTCTTCTCTAACCACATAATTACTTCTCTCTCTCCATTTGTCAGACGTGAAATAGGAGAAAGAACACTGACCTTGGACACTGGACACCCGACTTCAGAAACAAAGGCATTGGAGCTTTGTTTACACATCTGTAAACTAAGGGTTGTCCCACCAGCCAACCTTTCCAGCTCCCCTCACTAAGAGGAGGTTCAAAGGAGACAATGTGTGTGTAAGGACATCAAAGAACCAGAGGTACCAGCAGGGTTAAAATCCGCCTGGAGTCCAAGAAAATGCCCTGAAGCACTCACGTCAGCAGTAAGGGATCCAAAGTTCTGCTTGACTGTTTTAAGCAGAAGTGCAAGCCCACTAACTTCTACACTTTGAGAGAGAACTTTAATCAACTGTGTTTCTGGTTTAAACACGGACAAACGGGCTGGGCCGGTGGCTCCTGCCTGTAACCCCAGCACTCTGAGAGGCTGAGGCAGTGGATCGCTTGAGCTCAGGAGTTGGAGACCAGCCTGAGCAAGAGGGAGACCGCGTCTCTATGGAAAAAAATTGAAAAACTAGCGAGGTTTTGTGGCGGGCACTGGCAGGTAGTCCCAGCTACTCGGGAGGCTGAGGCAAGAGGAACTCTGGAGCCCCCCAAAAGTTTGAGGTTGCTGTGAGCTATAAGCCACAGCACTCTACGCCAGGTGACACAGTGAGACTGTCACAAACAAACAAACATGGCCAAACCAGGTGAGAGCATGAGAGGCGGCCGGGAAGGCGGCACACAGTCATGAGTGACAGTGTCCTCAGAGAAGGAAACGTAATGTATTAGCAACATCGTATTCTTCCCCAGAATGGGACTCCGGTCCCTGGTGCTTAAAGGAACCAGAAGAACTTATTTGTGAATCACTGGGGAACTCTATTCTGACCTGTCAGGGATACTGGACAATGATTATAATCAAAAAACAGAAAACACCACATGTTTGGGAGGGCGCAGAGAAACAAGAACACTCCAACACTGCCTGTGGGAATGCAAAATGGTTCAGCCACCCTAGAAAACAGTATGGCAGTTTCTCAGAAAGTTAAACATAGGGTTACCACATGATCCAGCAATTCCATGCCTAAATATATACCCAAAAGAACCAAAAATAGAAATTCAAGCTGATACTTGAACACAAAAATTCATAGCAGCATTATTCATAAAAGCCAGAAATAAGCCAAATGTCCATCAAGAAATGAATGGATAACAGAATGGATGCAATATTACTCAGTCTGTTAAAAGTGAACAAAATTCTAATACATGCTACAAGATGGATGAACTTGAAAACATTATGCTAAGCCAAATAAAACAGCCACAGCAGATCAAATACTATATGATCCTACTCAGACAAGGAACCTAAAACAGGCAAACTATAAAGACAAAACAGAACTGAGTTTACCAGGTGCTGGAGAGAGGGGAAAGGAGAATTAGTATTTAGTGGGCACAGAGCTTCTGTTTGGGATAATGAAGGGCTGTATAACAACGTATACTTAATGTCAGTAAACTGTACACTTAAAAATGGTTATAACAGGCTGGCACGGTGGCTCACGCCTGTCATCCTAGCACACTGGGGAGCTGAAGTGGGAGGATCCATTGAACTCAGGAGTTTGAAACCAGTCTGAGCAAGAGTGGGACCCCATGTTTACTAAAAACAGAAAAAGTCAGCTGGGCATTGTGATGGGCACCTATAGTCCCAGCTATTTGGGAAGCTGAGGCATGAGGATGGCTTGAACCCAGGAGTTTGAAACCAGTCTGAGCAAGAGTGGGACCCCATCTTTACTAAAAATAGAAAAAGTCAGCTGGGCATTGTGATGGGTGCCTATAGTCCCAGCTATTTTGGAAGCTAAGGCATGAGGATGGCTTGAACCCAGGGGTTTGAGGTCTGTCAGATGGGCTAACTCTATTTTAAAAGGTTAAATTACTTCTTTTGGCTACGATCAAGTTTAAAATGGCAAATTTTATGCTATGTGTCTTTTAACACAACAAAAACTTAAGTGATTAAAACAGTATTTTTATATTAATGTATTGTACAACATTTTAACATTAAAAAGGGGAGAGAGAAAAAACCAGTCTTTGTGATCTCCCAGATATGTATATAACAAAATTCCTCTTGTAGATGCTTAAAAACAGAAGTCTGCAACTTCTAACGAACCTGATGTTAGATCCAAGGTGAACAAGCTCCTGGTTCTTAATGTCTTGTACTGAACAAAGAATAAATTACAGTGCAAAACTGATGCCCTTTGCAGCTCCTCAAAAAAGTTAAACACATAATGATCACAGGGCCTAGCAAGTTTGCTCCTAGAATTTGTCCAGCAAAAATTAAAATACACACCCACACAAATCCTTGTTCAGGGTGTCTGATCTTTTTTCTCTCTGCTGCAAATTGAAAGAAGGAGCGTGCGTTGAACCACATGTTAAATATACAAACATTAACAAAAGCTGATGAGCCAAAAAAAAGTCCATGTATACTCTTCACAATATCCACACCATAGATAAGCAGAACAGACCTCAAATAATCAGCACGCAGCCCCCGAGCCACAGGTTGGACACCCCTGAAGTGTACACACCTTCTAGCAGCTTCATTCTGAACAGTCCCACAGTGGAAACAACCTAATGTCCTTCAACTGCCAGAACACAAATGGACAGAGACACTGCCCGAAGACATGCGCGTCAGGTCAGTTTGGCCATCTTCAAGGGTTCTTTCCCCTGTGAGATTCACATGAGTCCCCTTTCTCAGTGACAGCTTCCCACCGAAGTCACTTGATTATCACAGTGGCCCTGACCTCCCTGCTCTGAGTGCTTTCCACACACCCAGGCCTGCCCCCAAATATTCATAAAATGAGTTTGGTTTACGGTTGCTGAGGACCGTCATGTAGAAAACAGGGTAATTTTTTCTTTTTCTTTTTGAGCCACACAAAAAGCCTCCAGATAAATCGATCTTAAATTGCAAAGCTTTTGCTTTCCTTGGCTGGATGGTGATCTCCAAATATGTTTGCCTGCTCAGCAGGAGCAAGAGCCAGGAAGCATGCAGGCCACAGGAAGACAGGAGAGCAAAACACTCGAGGAGAGTCACAAAGGAAATATTTACTTTAACACAGCGAATCCAAAAGGGGGACTCCCCCAAGGAGCTGGCAGCAGCGAAACTGTTCCACTTACACAGAGACATTTAATCAATTAGAGAAAATCTCTTAACTGGCACTTACGTCATTAACATATTTGTCATTTCCATTTACCTGACTTTCAGACCAAAAGGTTATGAGGCTATTTAAAACGTCACAGCTTCCAGAGGATGGAGTTTCGTTTCTAAAAGACAGCACAACATTCTAAGAGCCACACTAGCAGAGTAAGAAGCTCTTACCAAGACGCAGGGCACGGGCAGATTGTTAAACTTTCTCTTGCTTCCGTTTCCATGTGTGTAAATGGGAGGTAATGTGCACATCAAGCTCAACCCCGGCACATAGCAGACCCTCAACTTAAGGTGGTCGGGTTTATTCCAATCACTCCTGGGCAATGAGCCTTCCTGGCCAGCTGTCATTTACTCAACACCCAGTCCCATAACACCACTGCTGTCCCCAGAGAAGGAATGTGTGCTTGCTATGACATGCCCACAGCCGCCCCCAGAATAAAGTCTGCTGGTACATAAGCAGCTAGTTATCTGATGAGACACAGAGAAAAAGCAAGGGAAGAACAAAGCACCTGACTCCTAATACAGTTACTCACAAGGGCTCTGGGATGGAGAGAAAACTTCCTGTTTTAGTTTACACATACCATCATTTTTGTCTGACTTGTTGATATCACTTAAATTTCTTTCGTTTACAAATGCTAAGTTTCAATAAACAGTGAAAAACCTTTGCTTTAAAAAATAAAACCACTAACCAGGTACTGCGCGTCCATTTCTATGAACCTCATGTTGCGTGCAGCTCACTTGCTGAGGCTCCGATGGAACGAAACGAATACCACGGCTGATCACCCCATCGGTGGACAAAAGTGAAGAGGGGACCTCCAACGGCACGAGGAACACACGTGGAGACCTCAGACCCTGCCTTTCAAGGAGGAAACCGTTCACACCTCTCTGACAAAAGTGAAGAGGGGACCTCAGATGGCACGAGGAACACACGTGGAGACCTCAGACCCTGCCTTTCAAGGAGGAAACCGTTCACACCTCTCTCTTCCAGATGGCAAGCAACACTCCAAAACCTCCCATGTTTAAAACAAGTGGAGGGATGTTTCCTGTACAATCCTTTCCAAAGCAGCTGCCCAAAAGGACGTACTCACGCAACAAGGAAATCGAGGCGTCGGTCCGGACTCCTGAATCCTCCCTGACTACAGCGCTACAGACTCCAGCCCTGGAGCTGCCAGCTGCTGCCTAAATACTATTTTCCAACATCTTCTGAAGGCTAGTAGTTATTCAAATAGATTTTTAAAAGAAAATGAATACAAAATATTGTAATTATTAGAAGATTATTATAATTAGACATTCTGTTCTCGCCTTTGATGGAAGGAGCAAAGTGGCTGTAACGGTTACAAAGAGCACGAGGTGCCCTCCTCTGCGGCTCCTGGAGGTTACACTGATTTGGAGAGTGGGGACCTTGCCCGTCCGGGTCTTCCGGTTCCAGCTCTCACAGTGCTCATCATCTCATCCTACTGCACAATCAAAGGAGATTTCCACCTCTCGGATGCCCAAACCCTCCTCCTCCCTACACCGATGTTACAAAATAAGTTAGAATCATTCGGTTCCTCTCCGCTCTACGACAGGTAAGTGAAAATTTAGTTTACAGAAGCACAGAGGAGAAAAAAGGAAACAGAAAGACTTGGAAAATCCACTCCTCAGATACCTCTGAGTTCTCAAAAGACTTCCGATCATCTACTTGAAGGTAGGCTTTTCACTTTGAATGCAATCTATGATTTTTAGAACTTGCATGTTACATTTCCTTCTGCCACAGTCCAATGACAGCTCAACATAAGAACACCCCGTTCATCAGTCTATCGACAGCACCCGTGGCATTAATCAGCGCTTTCATGATCCCCTTTTTTTTTTACTGTACAAATAGAGTAACACAAGTACAAGAACACAGGTTTACAACTCGATCCTTCTCAAAAGAAAAAAAAAAGGAGCAAGAGAGAGATCAGCGATTTGCACTTAAAGCTTGACAAACTAGTATTAATTTCTGACACCTAAGAATGAGATTAGCTCCACTGTATGCTCCCCCTCCACAAATGTAACATCAACGGCCTTGTAAAATTACACAAGGTCCCCAACTTGTGTGCACTCAGTGTTTCCAAACGGACATTATCACCACTGCCCTACACTTAGAATCTTAATACAACCTTTACAAGTTATCCGATTTTAAAAAACTGAAAACTGAAAAAATCTCACAATTGAAATAAACCTGGCTAATCAATCCAATTGACCACCATATGTCTAGATCATTTATTTTAATCTTTGTAACCACTTTAAGATTAGGAAAATGGGCAGTATCACTGCCAACTTACAAAATCAGAATCCAAGGATTAGCTGAGTTAAGTGGTTATTATCTCACATGGTAAATGAGAAAAGATCTGATAAGTTCACTTTGTAAAGAATAAAGTCCCATAAAAAGAAAACTTAAGCATGATATTGATATGTGGAAGGAGAAAAAAGCAGTTCAAATGTACTGATAAAAGTGGTGGTTTTACCAAAATATCCCTTTATTTATGAAATCAATGTATATAATATTTTCTAGTATTTTAAGTTTTAATTATTATGGGTACATAATAGTTGTACATCTTTATATTGGACATGTCATTTTATTTTTGAGAAAGAATCTCACTCTCTGCCCTGGGTAAGAGTGACCTGGTGTCATAATGGCTCAAAGAAACCTCAGTTCCTGGGCAAGCAATCCTCTTGCTTCAGCCTCCTGGGTGAGCTGTGACTACAGGCGCCCCGCCATGACACTCAGCTAGTTTTTTCTATCAGGGTTTTGCTCTTGCTCAGGCTCGTCTTGAACTACTGCGCTTGATCAAGCAACCCACCAGCCTCGGCTTCCCAGAGTGTTAGGATTACAGGCAGGAGCCGGCTGCACATGGTATTTTGTCGCAGGCCTAGAATGTGAATTAATCAACTCAGAGTAAGGGGGTGTTTATCATCCCTGGCATTTAACATTTCTTTGTGTTAGGAGCATGACAGTTCCACTCTTGTTATTTTACAGTATACCCTAAACTTATTGTTGATTATAGTCACTTTCTGGGGCTATCAAATATGGTCCATTCTACCTAACTGTATTCTGCCTCCTTTGTGCGCCCCTCCCTCCCCATCGCAGCCTCTGGTGACCACCATTCTGTCTTCACAGGATAGCTGTTTTAAATCTTCAGCTCCCACACGAGTGAGAGCACGTGAGATTTGTCCTTCTACACTGATCTTACTGCACTTTACATGGTCTCCAGTTCCATCCAGGCTGCTGCAAATGGCAGGACATCATTTTTTGTGAATCCTTGTGTGTGTGTCCCCACAATTTCTTTACCTGTTCATCCACTAACGGACGCTGAGGTTGACTCCATGTCTTGGCTGTGTGAATAGTGCCACAGTAAACAAGGCCGTGATGCCCTAAATTCCCCTCCTAGGGACACCCCCAGCGGTGGCATTTCTGGGTCCTGCCTCAGCTCTACTGTTAGTTTTCTGAGAACTCCACGCTGTGCTCCATGCCAGTTGCCCCAAGTTACAATTCCCACCAAAGACAATGAGGATCCCCACTCTCCACATCCTTCCCACCTTTCATTATTGCCTGATAAAAGCTATTGATAAAAGCTATTTAACTGGGGTGAGTTGGTATTTCATTGTAGTTTTTATCTACATTTCTCTGATGACTAATGATGCTGAGGGTTTTTTTGTTTGTTTTTTGTAGTTTTGGGCCAGGGCCAGGTTTGATCCCGCCACCCCTGGTATATGGGGCTGGCACCCTACTCCTTTGAGCCACAGGTGCCACCCTGATGCTAAGTATTTTTTCATATACCTGTTAGCCACTTGTCTTCTTTTGAAAAATATCTATTCAGATCCTTTACCCATTTTTTATCAAACTATTTGATTTTTTCCTATTGAGCTGTTAGAGCTCCTTACATATTCCCGTTATTAATCCCTTGCCAGACAGGGAGCTTGCAAATATTTCCTCCCGTTCTATTGGTTATCTGTTCACTCTGTTGACAGTTTCTTTGCTGTGCTACTTCTTAAATAAATTATGTCAATCCAAATTTTACATCAAGTTTGTTCCCTAAATGTTAAGATACTGCCCCACAGCACCTCCCACACCCCAAATTCAAGCCAGCAAGAAGGATAAGATTGGCCCCCAGTCACACTGTACCCACATTAGCACATCTCCGTAAAACAGAACTATCCTTCTCAAAGAAAACCCCCCACAAAGCCACTAAGTCAGAGCAAGAGGCCTCCTCTGGCCATCTTCCTGGGGACAGTTTTTAGGTAGCTGGATGCTGGGCAAAGTCTGGCACCCTGGCAGCAAGATGTTCCTGCTGGCAGAGCGACAGAGTCCAGCTGCAGGGCTGACAGCCACTTCCAACACTGAGAGAAGGCACAGAGGAGAGGGCTTCTCCCACAGAGGGGACCACACATGACACCAGCGTCCTCTCCTCCAACCTGTAACCTTGCTGCCAGGGAGGCAGACTTCCCATTCTAAAGACAGGGAAACGAAGGATCAAAGAACTCAGTATTATTTGCTCCAAAGCCTAAAGCTGGTCTCAAAGTCCCGAACTCAAGCGATCCACCTGGCTCAGCCTCCCAGAGTGCTGGGATTACAGGTGTGAGCCGCTGTGCTGGCCTGAGAGGTTTCTTTGCCCAAAAGAGGTCTTTTATTTGGACAAAAATAAGAAGCTTCTAGCTGCAGAAGGTCCATTCCAAGGTGAACAACTGTCACAAAAGTTAACAGATGCCTCCTTCAGAAAAAGCAAGTCACTGATCATTAGCAGGCCAGTTAACTTCTGGCCGAAGAATCTGGGGTATATTCTACGAACAGAGGAACCATCGAAGGTCTCTGATCTGACAGAAACAAGTTCATGGTACTAAGACCTGTCTGTAATGTTTGGAGAGGGTGTGAAGGCTGGTTAGAGTCTTCAGGGAGGGGATGGTACAGGGTTGCTGCGTACAAAACCACTCACACTCAGTATTTTCCTCACTGACTACAGGACTGAGAACTTTTTCAGTCAAAAGCTGCTATAATGATAATATTTCACAATAAAATATTTTTCTTAAAAGCTCATACACACATTTTTAGATTTCATTGGTTTTAGATAATGCTTTCAGAGAGACTATTTCAAATGACAGGTTTACCTAATTTTATTCTTAAATAGGTGGTCTTCTTATACAAGCATAGTCAACATGTAAATAGATTACAAAGTGACTATGGTTTTCCGCCAGCCATTTACAATGAGAATAATTATTTAATAGGTACATAATTATAACTGTTTCAACGCTGTTAAACTTTTTTTGAGGAGGAGTCAAGTGCCTGAAGGAGGCATCTGTTAACTTTTGTGAGAATAGGGGCAGAATAGAACAAGCAGTTTCAGCTCTAACTGTGAACAATCAAAGGAGAAACTCACTGCCTGGGACCCGAGGGCACCGCTACTCCTTTATTTGGAGAATTCACAGTCAACACCGTAAGCAAAGCGCTTATTCTAGGTATAGCAAGAGGAATGGATGACAATTACTTTCAAGAAGAAGCTTGGCCAGGGAGACCCTTACTGATGCTGAGCCCAATTTTTAATGCGGACCAGGGACAAAAGCTGATTAGAAGCTCACACTTAGGAAGAACTCGCTTCATGCGTCAAGCACTGTCCTGAAACTTCACATGTATTAACTTTCAGTTCTCAAAACAATCCTGTAAGGTAGCAACATCCTCTTTCACAAAGCTGTTTCTGATCTTTCTACACAAAATAAGCACAATTTTACACATGAAGAAACTGAGGAAGGGTCAGGTTAAATAACTCGCCCAAGTTAAAAGGTCTGTGGCAGGGCGGTGCTCCAGAAGGGGGGACCATGCCCCTCTGGCGCTCTTGGACTTCAGAAGGGAGTAGCAGGCCTTACTACTCATGGCACAGGGTGGAAGGGAGAATCGGGAAGAGCACTTTTGATGAATACCACACACGTTCTTTATTGGAGTAACGTCCAATGTAGGAACACTGGGTTTCTCTTTTTCAAACCTGTCATTACAGGTTATCACTGTGGACCAGTGACGCTAGGATTAATTCTTCACCTAAAAATGGTCACACTGTGTAGTGGAAGTGGAAGTGAGGCGATTTAAAGCAAACAAAATTGAGAGTGACCCCAGTGTGGCCCGAACATGAGCTACGTGGGACGTGCTCGGCGGCAGTTTTGTGTTCTTTCAAATTGGCAACAATCCTGCGCGAGGAAGAGAAAAAGGTTCTGTTTGTTCATTTGTTGGTGTACTTAAGATGTGAGTAGGGCTGGGAAGAAATGAAAATGTCTGGGGTGGCACCTGTGGCTCAAGGAGTAGGGCGTCGCCCCCATATACCAGAGGTGGTGGGTTCAAACCGGGCCCCCGCCAAAAAAAAAAACTGCAAAAAAAAAAAAAGAAAGAAAGAAAGAAAGAAATGAAAATGTCTGGAGCATTTATCGTTAAGTTTTTTTAACAGTAGCACAATATATATAATGAATGTACCATCTTCACCATTAAGTGCACAGCTCAGTGGCATTAAGCACATTCACACATTTGTATCACCCATTTCCATAACTCTTTCTCAAAAACTGAAACTCATACTGTATTAACAAAAACTTCCTTCTCCACGCCCGCAGCCCCTGGCAACCACCATTCTACCTTCTGTCTCTAAATTCTACTGACCTAGGACCTCATGTAAGGGACTAACTGATTTCACTTAGCGCAGCGTCCTAGAGGTCACTGATCAGAATTCCCTTCCTCTTTAAGGCTGAATACCATGCCGTTGTATGCACAGACCACGTCTGATTTATTCATTCATCTGTCAGTGAACTCTGCGGCTGCTTCCACCTTTTGGCTATTGTGAATGATGCCACTGTAAAAATGGGGGTACCAACTGAAACTCCACTTACAATTCTTTGGGGTATATATCCAGAAGTAGAATTGCTGGATCATAAAGTAATCCCGTAATCTAATGTTCTGAGCAATCACCATACTGCTTCCCCTACTGGCTGCATCATTCTACATTTCCACAAACAGTGCACAAGGAATTGCAATTTCTCTACATACTCACCAGCACTCAGTATTTTGTTTTCTGTTAGCAACCATATTAATGGGTGTGACATGCTGTCTATAGGATTTTTCTAAAAACTATCCCTCAAAGTTACACCTGTGCTAATGAAACTTAACTACAATGTTAGTGTTTATATGGTCCATAGACGTCCCAAGATCTGCATCGATGAATGTGACTATAAGGCCACTGATTTTTGGAGAGTCTGCTCAAGTAGACTCATGAATTAGAAAGTCTCACAAATAAGGTTTTAAACAGAGTGTGAGGATTATAACATTAACAGGAGTATTAAATGTGAGAAGCAATGTACGTGATAGCATTTATCTGGAGCAAGCTCAGACCAGGCTTTATGCGACACTAACAAGCAAGGGCTGTTTGCGGTCCACACAATCATATCCCCCGGCTTCCAGGGACGATTCCAGGGTGAGAGAAAGTCAAAGCCTGCACCAGATAATATAAGCAAATATAATTAAAAATGCTAGAACTGTATTAAGATCAACTAGACAAAAAATCCTCATACATAATGTATATTTGACCTCTACCACCATATATAGTCTATTAAGGGTTTCAGTGTACAGTTCCCATATTCTAATTATAATGTGCGATTTAATCTCTCAAGCACAATTGTCTGAAGATAATATTTACTTCTTATCCACACAGGTCACAGATTTGGGCTTTTAAAAAAGAAAAGAATCTTCATTGAGACCTTGTGTATAGTCTCAACTGGTGGTGATATTATATAAAGGAACTTTAATTAAATAGCCTCTAAGTAAATATACGTATTTATTATTTCCATTATTAGTAACTTATTTTAAAAGCCAATTACGAATACCAAGAAATGTAACCTAACATTCGGAATTAACAGAACAGGTATTTTAAGACAGCTGACTGTTAAGAACTCCAACACTAGAACGGTTAGGCCGCTATTTTAGGACTATTTTATGGATTTCTATAAAAACATAAAACACGCTGACATGTTTTGATGAATGTATGTCAGGTTCAGTTTAACATCTATGTTTAGATATTTAACACCTTTATAAGCAATTTGTAGAGAATTTTAATCCATCCCAAGGGGTTACCGACACACAGACTCAGACAGAACCCTGCGCTTGGTGCACAGCAGGAGCTCCAGTAACGCTGTTTCACCCATCATCTGCATCGTTCACTATCAGTTATAAAGTTAAAGAGAAGAAAATCGATTCCCAGCTGGGGCCACAGTCTACGCAGACTCTGCCCCGTTCTCCCTTGATCCACATGGGTTTCTCCGGGAACTCTGGTTTCCTCCCACCTGCCAAAGGTGCATATGTGCCGCTCACCTGCACCTATCTGAGCCTGTGGGATGCGGGCGAGAGCACACTGCCACAGAGGGGTGTCCATCTGGGCCTGGTGCCCTCCTTGGGCCCAGGGTTGCTGGGCCACCTGTGACCCCTGAACTAAAGTCAGTGGGTAAACAGTCACCTTTCCTAAATGTATGCATCACTCACCTGTACGTCAAGGTTTAAGTATTAGAAGAGTTTTGCGGCGCGGCACCTGTGGCTCAAGCGGCTAAGGCGCCAACCACGTACACCTAAGGTGGCGGGTTCGAATCCCCAGCCTGGGCCCGCCAAACAACAATGATGGCTGCAACCAACAAATGGCCGGGCGTTGTGGCGGGCGCCTGTAGTCCCAGCTACTTGGGAGGCTGAGGCAGGAGACTCGCTTGAGCCCAGGAGTGGGAGGTTGCTATGAGCTGAGATGGCATGGCACTCTACCCAGGGGGACAGCTTGAGGCTCCTGTCTCAAAAAAAAAAAAGAAGAGTTTTGGGCTGGTTCTTGTGGCTCACACCTGTAATCCTACAGGTGGAGGTGGGGTGGGAGGATCACTTCAGGCCAGTGGAGTTCTAAACCAGCCTGAGCAACATAGTGAGACCCCATCTCTAAAAAAAAAACACAGAAAACCAGAAAACGTAGCCACAGGCACACACCTGCAGTTCCAGCTACTCAGGAGATTGAGGCAGGAGGACAGCTTGAGCCCAGGAGTGTGAGGTTGCAGTGAGCTATGACAATACCACTGCACTCTAGCTCAGATAATAATCTCTAACCCTGTCTCAAAAAATAAAAAAATTTTTTAACAAAAATAACTTTTTTTAAAAAGTAGCATTTTGGTCTTTAGAAGTTTGATGATATTTTTGTGACTAAAAATACACCACAGGAACTTGGCTCTTATTTATATCAATTAGCCTTCGGGAAAATTGGTTTCTGTTATGTCGTTTCGCTTAAAGCCAAAGTTCCAAGAACTTATCAATATTTTTTTTATTAAATCAAAGCTGTGTACATTAGAACTTATCAATATTAAGTGAAGACTTACTGTGAAGGGTTTTAGAGTAAATTTCCAAATTCAAGTACAATTTTGCACATTTTTGCTATTATATTTGGCGGTCTATACAATTAACAGCTAAGACCAAGTAGTCACTTTTAGGGATGTTACTTGGGGATAGCACCAATAAGGTCCCCAGCTGTAGGACATGGTTTTGGCCAAGTTACACTAGCTATGTCATAAATTGACATCCCAACCTTTCCTGAACAGATGAACTATTTTATTTTTCAAGACTTAAGACACTGACCAGTCTTAGGCACAGGACTCTAGTACTTTTCAGTTAAGCCACGAAGCCCATTTTACTTCAATGAAATTTCACTTAAAGAAAATAGATTTAAAAACTCTAGTTGTGTTGTTTCAATATATCTTAATTTAGGGTATTAGATATGGCTCACTCTTAAAATAATTAAACACTTACCTATTATTTTTAAAAGCTAATTTAAATATATTTAAATATATATTTAAATATAGTTACCTGTTTTCACTGACTAATGAATACTGAGCTCAGTCTGTTTTCGTACAACCTTCAGACTAAGAATGTTTTTCACATTTTTAAGGGAACTATGCAAGAGGTCTTACATGGGCCTCAAACCCTAAAACATTTCTTTACAGAGAAAGCCTGCCAACCCTAAATTAAAACAGAAATCAAATTTTTAGATGGAAATTGCCTTTTGTACTACTCATCCATAGCATTTTACATCAGTGTATCTACGCTGGTGACACGTATACATACACGCACCTGCACCTCTTATTCCACAGGGTACCTGGTCTACACCATTATTTCTTTCTGAGTCTCTGCCCACCAAAATGCAGGCTCGCTCTCCCACAGGGTAAAGCTGTGGCCCAGGCAGGGACTACATTTCCCAGCCACCCTTGATCTAGGTCTAGTCCACTGACAACGGCATGTTAGTGGACGTGAAGTGTGTCACTTCAAGGGCTTTGAAGAAGCAGTCATACTTTCTCCACAGTCTCTTCCCCATCTCTCTAGCCAAATGCTGAGGGTAGTGAGTCCCTAAAGATGTCAAAGCATCCGTGAGCCGGGACCACTCACAGTGAACACCCCACTCCTATGGTGTTGGGCCATTTATTAGTTATTAGTTTTTGAGGAAACGAACTGTAATAATCTCTAACATACACGTTGTAGATTGGCTGCCTTTCACATTTAACCAACTTATACTTCCTTTGGAAGTTCTCCCAATCATCCTTCAAAAAAAGAGAAAACCCCGTGAAAACAGACTGTTTATATTGCAGGAAGCCGTCTGTTTATTCTACCCATCAGTCTTCTCCTTGACAACTGGCTACTGTTGCTCTTTTCTGTTTACTGTGTGCTTAGATGAATTTCAATTTAAAACATCACTATAACCACATTTCAAATGAGCCAAAATTTAAAACCCTTCCTGCTCCATGTATGTTGTTCGAATGCTGATGCGCACTGACATTCTCACATTCCACACCACGACCAGGTTACAGCAGCAGAATTTAAGGTGGGTTAAAATGCCCCTCTCCAGTTCGTTACTGTATGTAAAGCCAACAACGAGTGAGGAGGAATAAATTTCCGTTAACCTTGAACACCAGGAGGTCTCCCAACTAGAGCTTCCCAAAGCAATGGAACCCTGACATTTGCAAGAGCTGCATCTCGAGACCGTCGCTGATTCGTGAAAACGTGTCTGTGATACAATATATGCTTCTGGAACATGGATTCCTTCACACACCACTGGCAAAATGGGAGTGATAACAGTAAAATGAAGAAGCACTGTTGGTTGGTGAGTAACTCTTCCCAGCATGTTAATGCTCCAAAGCTATCAAGGGCGAGATTTTTCCCAAATAATGAGAAAAACTCTGCAAAGGAAAAACAAATGCCGAAAATCCCATCAAAGTACCTTTCTTTTGTCCAGTAATGGGCAGCTGGTTCAATCGCTTCCGTACCTGCTATGCTCTCTCCACCAGGGCTACCCCGAAGCAGAGCTTTAGTTCTGGTAAACTTGACCTCTAGTAGAAGCTGACATCTGTAAGACTCTACATATCCGAGGATAAAACAAGACCTACAATCATCTGGGTATGACGCTGAGTGCCAATGTCAGCAGACTGTTGACTCTGCGAGTAACCTTATTTGAATTGTCATTGTTTTTGCTAGTGCTCTAGTTACAAAGGTACATCGTTTTAAGTAGTCTGGCCTTAATTCTATTTTTTTCCACAGCCCTGTTATTTTTAGTGGGTGATTTTGCAGAATGAGAGGTTTTTCAGGAATGTGTATCTCACGTTACAGGAGATATGAGTCTATCACTATTAAAATAGTGGGTCGCAAATGCCAAGCAACAAGACCAACTCCCACCTCTTAAAGCCCCACTCACAATCATGTCACACGCCTGACCAACACCATCCCCTTACGAGGACTCCTTCCCAGGTTACGACATCTCAAAAGCTACCCGAAAAGTATACAGTCCCTACCAAATAGCAGAAACTCCCAAATACAGTCCACAGCGCTACAAACATACTCCAATTCTCTATTTTTCCAAATGTATAATGTAATTGTTTTTAACTTCAGCTTCATTTTGACAAGTTTTGTTTCATCTGCAAACTGAGTAATGAGTCCTTTTTTGTAGCTTCTCTTTTCCCCCACCCCAAAGGCAATACCTTCACCCACTGTGTCCAACCCAAACCATTTGAGATTGCTCAAAAGATGTAATTTTTTTATTGGAAGGCATAATATTTTCTTTCAAAACCAGTTTTGCCTTCTATCAACAGAGAGCAAAATGGTAGCATTTTCAATACACAGTAGAGGGCTATTTATAACGACTTGCTTGATTACTCAAAAGCTGCGCTCCTTATGCCCAAATGAAATGACAGATGTGGAGTTGTGTTCATTGTGATCCCACCTGCCCCTGACCTGGGCATGCCCACACTCCCCAGGTGCATCTCTGCTGGCCACTGCCTCCCATGGGTCCCTGGCCCTGGGTTCCCGTTCCAGGGTCTTGGGTTTTCTCCACCTGCCACAGCTCACTCCTCGGGGGCACAGGCCTCAGGAGTGCTTGCTCAGCTATGGCACCAGCACCTCACCTGCTGCACCCAGGGGCAGCCAGGCCTCCCCTCCCCTCGCCCTTCTCCCCATGAATCTCTCCAGCAGAATGTAGCCTAGTCGCTTTTATTCTCTACTCTCTTGATTCTGGGCTCTAATGACCCTCATTTAGTATCTATTAGGTGACTTCTCCCCTTTCATTCACCAGTTTCTTTTTAGGAATCCTATCCTTGGCACTGATTTCAACAAATATAACATCACTGAAAATTTGAGACAGAAAATTTACCCTGGATTGAATATCAATTTTCCAAGCACAAGAAAAGGCCTCTAACCTGGCACTTCTGAGCACCAACAGTGATCATTCGTGTTCCTAATGACCTTGGAATAGTTCAAACTTTCGAAAGAAGCTCTAGAGCCAAAGGAATATTCAGTTGTGTCGTATAATTTTAATGCCACACATCTTCACAGTGCTCGAAATCTTAGGCATAGCATGTGGCAACAGCATCTGATGAACACACACTCTCGCCAACCTACTCTGGTTAAAAGTTCCTATCACTGCTTATACTCCTGGCCCATTAAAATCACCTATAGAGCTTCTCCTACCCTCTCCACTCCTCTGTCTAGAAGATGCCTAGAGCTTGAGTTCGCCAAAAACTCCAAAGTGTCCGGCACACGCTCCTTCTCCTGGAGAACTATTTCTGTAGATACTGGTAGGAATCAATGGTGCTGCTCCTTCATCTGGGCACTGCGTGGGGAACCCTCACAAAACCCAGGCTTTTCAACTACATGTATTCCCAAGCCCATCCCAGACCTCCTGCAACACCGTCTCTAATGGTGGATCCCAAATCCTTAACTTCCCAGGTGATTCCAATGCACAGCAAAGATTTGGAAGCAACTACTCTACCACCTTGAGGACAGACCCGCTGGTCTCAGTGTTTCCAGCAGGTCGACAGAGAACCCACACACGGGTGCAGCGTTCAGACAAAAACTGGAGGGCACGGTCGCACCTACAAACTCCTCTCTGAAGATCAGGGTGGGAAGGTGCCACTAGCCTGAGACAGAGGACGGAGGAAGCACTAAGAGAAAGGCCTAAACTCAGACCCAGCGCCATCACTCAGCTTTCTCAGTCACACGTGCAGTCCAATCAACTACAAGCTATAAACCTACTCTAATTTCTGTGCAGCTTAATACATTAAACTAGAAATCTGAGGTCCCAAAGAACATCAGCTTGTACACCAGGAAGCCCCAAGGGTTCAAGAATATCATTCCTTCCATCTTCAATAAACTGAAACAGCAAAGTCCCCAAATAAAGCAAAGTAAATCTGTTTGCCCCCAGCTCAGTCAGCAGGACTCCCAGCAGTGAGAGGCGCTCCTGGCATAGACAATGGGACCTACTCTGCCAGCCGGAAGGTCCCAGGGTCCCATCCACAACCTTCCTCTCCACCAGTCACCAGTTCACAGGTTACTTCACTGCTCTACACTCACTTCTTCATCTGCAAAACAGGCACAAAACACTTGTGGAAATTAACTGAGACAATATACATAACAGAACTTTCAACATAGTTCCCTTTCCTCCTCGGTAATTTCCACTCTTTTTTAATTTTAGTCACACACCTGACCATCAGGAGCGCTCACCTCATTTGGTTCCAAGTTATCACGTCCTTGTCGTCTCCTGACCCTAACCTAGGCACACAGGACCTCGAGAGAGCACTGTATTTATCACGGTTCTTCTAAAACCAACACGAACCTTGTCATCATTACCTGTTTACCAACAACTCATTCAAAACCCACCAGAACCTAGATTCAGACTCACTTTTTAGGACAGATTTTTTTTTTTTTTTGGTAAATTTCTCAGGTCCTAGTTCCAGCACAGCAATGGCTATTAAACCCTAGAGAGGATGAGAATTATTAGGGAGCTTGTTTAAAACACAAATATCATTCCCCACCCACCATTTTATAATTGATTCAGGCAAGGATTCTCAACGGATGCTAAAACTATAAGGTTTTTAGGAACCAGACGCCTTGCCAAAGTATGACTCCCAGGAGGTATTTCTGATCGCAAAGGGAAAAAATGTTCCTTCCTAAGAAATCTGGCAGTCACACTTTAACCAGGAGGTCAAACTTAGCATCACTTACAGCAGGAGAGAACAGGTATCAAGTGTTTATTATTGACAGGATGCGAACACAAAGCAGAAAGCAGTACTTTAGACAAAGATGTGTGGCCTGAACATAATCAAGCCCTTACCTGCAACTTCAAGTTTACCAGATACAGAGAGGACAGATGACACCTGGAGGGAACCATGAGGGAACCCAAAATGTGAGACTTAGGAGAACTGGCCTGGACTCTACCAGAAAGGTCAATGACACGAGGGAAAAGGGGGCGGGGGGGTTGGCTAAAGTTGAGGGAACTTACCTGTGATGCCTGATTGTTATTAAATCCCATAAAGGAAACTACAGGGGACGACTGGACAAATTTGAATATGAAGGAGCTACTGGGTGACTCTACACATTTAAGGATGGATAATTACAGAAATAGTTAGCTTTCTAAGGTGGGATAATGGTATTGGAGCTTTGTAGAACTATTCTAAATGCTTTGCATTTGAGGGGAAGTATTTATAGAGGTGCAACGTTATGCTAAACACACACACACACACACACACACACACACACACACACGACTAGATCTATATTACCAACTACTGAAGCCGGATGATTGGTAATAAATGTTCGCTTTACTAGTCTGCATTTTCTCTGCACGCTTAAAAGCTTCCATGATAAAGATTAAGCAAAAAATACACATTCCCTGGCCAGCTCCCTGAGGCTCTGATTCCTTCAGTCTGTAGTAAGGCGACTACAGGTATTAGGAGGAGGCTGCCTGTTACCTGAAAGGAGAAGGCAGTGTGGCTGCCCTCTGAGGGCCTGGGCTCTGCACTTTTCCCCACCCGTCTGTTTGATTGGCAGCTTCCCAAGCCATAGGGAAAATGTGCTGCCTGTCTTCACTTGCCCAGTATATTTCAGACGGAATGAAAAAGGAGAATAGAGATGGAAAAAGCTTCTACTTCAGGCACCTGTGATTCTTTGAGAGCAAGAGTTCACTGCAAACAAACATTTACAACTCTACCTCTTTTCCAAGGTGCTACAAAGAACACTGTTGTATCTACCTTCCCGAAAACTGAACATTCCAATTTCTCCCTAGAAATGAACGATAAGCACAACCCGTACACTGTTAAGGACCAAGATAAAACAGAAATAGCTTCCTCACGTTTTAAAAAGACAAAAACACTGTAAGCAAAACAAAATTTTAAAAACCACTTGTTTGATGTATCAAGAGAAAAGAAATAAATTAAGAAATTCTTTGTTAGCATTAGGCAAAATACCTGAGGGGTGCAGTCCCCAACCCCTGGTGCCAGCCTGTGGCCTGTTAGGAACTGGGCCTCACAGCATCCCCTCCTGTCCTGCCCTCCTACTTCCCTCTCCCATGGAAAAACTGTCTTCCATGAAACTGATCCCTGGTGTCAAAAAGATTCTGTTCTGTGGCCTGTTAGGAATGCATCCCCACCCAGCATGAGAACAGCGGGCGGGTAAGCAAAGCTTCATCTGTATTTACAGCCGCGCCCCACAGCTTTCATCAACACCACTCCCTGGTGGTAGGGACCGCTAGGTTAGGGCACCGTGGTATGTTTTAAGCTATAAATAAATAAATTTTATAAATAAAACAACACACCAAGATCTACCCACAAGAGACCTATAGAAAACCTAATGTTGAATTGTATGTAGAACTACATTAAGGTCATAGTCACAATATTCAATGAATCCTCTAAGCAAATCCCAACTTTACTAAAAATTCAGCTGGAGCCACAAAAGAACCTATACCTCAATCTAAGAAAGAAAAATTCACTTAACAGAATTATTTCCTAATCATGAAGCTATCTAAAAAAAAATTACAAACTAACTTTTCAAAGTTAACACATACCAAACAATAAATTGCACTAAGTAATTCCGAGTTTCTTCCCCCTAAAAAGAAATTAATCTTGGTAAACAATTCAGAAAAACCTCCAAAATATATGGCTTACATAGATCATGCATTGCTTGAGCTTAAAATATCAGATTACTGAAAAAAAAATAGAGACCACTTTAAAATACAGTTTCATTTTTAGCTGAAAATGCAAATTCACAACATTAGCTGATAAAATCGGCATAACAAGTTTCTTGGAAAGTCTAATCTGCTACAAGTTTTAACATTAAGAATCAGACACAGTGGAACCTCTGTAACTTGACTGCCCAAGGGACTTAACAACCTGATCAGCACAGAGGTGGTCAACATAAGGAACTAGGCCCACTGTACTGCTTGCTACACACAGGTAGTGCATGTCTGGTCTGTGAAAACAGGTGAGTTGAAGGAGGTGGTCAGCGCAGGGAAGTGGTCAGCCAGGGAGAGCAGAACCTCTACTCGTGATTTCTGGACTGGATTCCAGGAATGTGCGACGTCTGTAATTTTGATGCTGTGTTTCTGGGTCATGCTGAAAATACTATGTTTCATCACCAGTTGCAGTTCTACTCTAAAGCGTGCCGTTCTTTCATCCTTGCCTTGAAAATTCACCATAAATGTCAAGTTTTTACTGTTAGTGTTCGCCAAAAAAGAAGAAATAATCTTCAGAGATGTTCTCTTCATATTCAGTCTCCCTGAAGAAGGATCTCGGTCTAAATTTATCCTTCCAACCCCCACAGCTAACCATGTTTAATTTCTAGATTTTCTCAGGTGGGAAGAGGAAGGAGGATAAGCCAGAGGAGGCAACTTCACGTGGTTCAATCCGCCCCTTTTCCCTTAATGGTACCAAACGCTCTGGCCCACTGCAAGATTATAAAAAAAAAAAAAAATCATGCTACATTTTCTTCTAATGTTTTTACAACTAAGTATGTTATGTTTACATTATTAATTTTATAGAACTTGTCCTTTACAGGTTTCTAGGAGGCCATCCACGGACTAGAAATGCCACCTCTAATCTACCAATTTATTTCCAGACTCTTTATTCCCCTTCACTACCTACTTGCTTAATTCTTCTGCCAGCAGCACAGGGACTACTTAACCGCACACCCCAGCACATCTACTTACTGACAAGGCAAGTCTCAACCGTTCTCTTTTTTCTCAAAGTTGTTCTGACTATACTTTTTCTGGCTCAATTCCACTCTAAGTTTCCCCTCAAAAAAACCCCACCAAGACCAGGCATGGTGGTTCCTATCTGTAATCCCAGTCATTCAGGAGACTGAGGCAGGAGGATCACTCCAAGGCCAGGAGTTGGAGGCTGTAATGAGCTATGATCCTGCCCCTGCACTCCAGCCTGGGCAAAGGCCCCCTCCCAAAACAAAGAAACCATTAAGTTGCTTTTCAACCAGAATTTCACTAAGTTTATGGATAAAACTTATTCAGTTATAATATAATCTGACATTATCGCAACCCCATGATAAGCAGATCACATAAAGCTTTCTGCACACATTCACAAAGGCATGCACACAATCTCTTCATGTGTCTGCGACTGGTACCCTGGCCCCAGACAGACAAGTTTCCTTATTTGTAAGGTAACCTTTCCATTCTTACATTACAAACTCTTAAAACTAGAGGAACATTACACATCACTCAGTCCAACATCATTTGTAATCTCAGTTGTTTCCTCAAGTCTACTTAATAGAATAATTCCAAAATTAAACAGAATTATTACACCTTTTATGGACAACACAATCACAAAAATATCATTTATATCCCATAAAAGACAAATAAGTGGGCTACATTTATAGACAACTGCTTTGAACTTGAGAATCCTTTTAGAATGAGATCCATGCTTGGGGGTTTGTGGACCACCCATAACATGGAGCGCCCTCGAGACGCCAAACTGCTTTCAGACACTCCTGTTTCCGAGTCACTTTGTTACAGTGCCGTTAACAGGGAACAAACTTCTTAGTATCAGATCATTCCTCTCCCAAATCCAACGTCCATCTCCACACAGAATAAGCTTGAAACCCGTGTTCACTGAGCCTGGCTGCCCATGTGGAGCTTCTGAAACCACAGCCGCCTAGGTCCTGTCTGCCCTAGGAGTCTCCCAACAGGTCCCAGGTACCTTATTCCTTTATAAACTGAACTATATTTTATTCTCAGCGAGAATTAGGGAATGTTCTAAAATAATCAATATGAACTGAAAAAACCATAATACACTAAACACCCCAGATACGGGGGTGTAGGAGGCTGGTTATGTAGAGAGCTGTGAACCTACGCTATACCAAAGTCTCAAGATGCAGCAGGGGGTGGGGGAGCAGGTGTTAAAGCCATGCTTTAGAAATCTGCAAAGTTTCAGATTGATGATCCCATTATGAAATGGGAAGGCGTATTTTTTCTTCCTGAAGGCAACCATCTACCCCAGCCCACAAGATAATGACCCTCACCTTTAAAATGGCAAATAACGCTAAAGAATTTGAGTAAAATCTTCTTTTACTCTAAAAGAGAAGGGTGCACACACATAATAATTGAGAGAAATGGCATCATGACATTGGATGAAATGGTAAAGAACTGTTGCTGTTCTGAAGAGCACTGACCACATACCAAGCCCCTGTAAAGGCGGCCTCACAGCCAAGACAGGCCAGCGCACTGAAGGGGAGACTGACATGCAACAGCGCAACCCCCAAACTGAACCACCTGCTCCTCACAGCAAACCCTCCAAGAAAACGGTCTCACTTTCTATTAACATTATACTAAAGAGAAGCCTGATGTGAGTCACATTCCTGGCATGAGTGACTCATGCCTGTTATCCCTGGAAAAAGCATCTGAAAAACAGAGCAAATGATACGATAGGGTAAGTTACATGTTGACCAATCAGTGAGGGTAAAGCATGCATTAAACAGACCTTAACCACACAGCAGTGCTCTGCACAAGCAGGCTCAGGATACCGAATCACCCTACAGACAGCTGCCCTTCCATCCTCCAACTCCGGCCCAGCCACAAATATTTCCTTAAATCCTATAAAGTCATTTGGTAAAAGATGACAAGTAGTTGCCATCTTGACAAGAATGGCAATATCCACAGAAGCGGCACCACCGCCTTAATGTCCACGGAAACGAAATTATCTTAAAAAGGCATTATGCTTTGTCCAAGTAAAAGTCAAATAAGTTTACGTTTAAAAAAAAAAAAGGCATGTGAAAAGACAGGTATTCACATTTTAATGGAATCAGTGTAGACAACATACAACTTCACTGAAATCTTTTCTTAGAAATGTGACCCAAATGTAGAATTCCTAGACTTTAATCTTTGTCAGGTGACCACATGAAATTAGCAAACTTTAAATAGCAAATATGATTAAGGGAACTACAACCCCAAAAGACCTGCAGTAAAAGCAGAGATGACATATGTTTATACATACCAACAAGCAATTGTTTGCCCAGAGATTAAAACAGGAAAAGAATAAAAACCTTTCTCCAAAGTGTTTACATGTGAACGATTTCCATGCATGCAACATGCCTAGCAGGTATTCAGAGAGCAAACCTTGCTTTAGGAGCAACCAAAACCAGCCTACTGGAAAAAAATAAATAAAACTCTTCTTCAGTAAATACTGGTCTTGATGTACAGCTATGTTAGAAGAAATAACTTAGCTGAATTATATCTTTTAATACCTTAACTTTATGAAATATCTAGTAGTATGTTCTAAAAATACTTTTAAAAATTAGACAAAAAATCACAAGCATCTTTTAAACATATATATATACTATATCTCACAGCAGACCTTGAAAGTTAAATGAAGATCAGAAAAAATATATATACTCCCTTACAAAAACTATAAAAGCTAAATTATACACTTAAAATGTGCGTTTTACTTTGGCCCAAAATCTGGACTTCTACGTTGCCCAAACAGAATTAAAGTTTAGGTGAATTCTGCTTAAAAAGACTGTGAAACTGACTTCTGATTTTGTATCCTGAAAGCTTACTACTAATAAATGCCTATGACAGATTCCACTGGAAACAATTCACTCAGGAATTTTAACCTGACACCAACATTTTTACTACCTATACTTAGAAGTTTAACACATGGAGATAGGTGACTTCAGCTTGGTCAGCAGAAGCCTAGTTATTATATCTATGCCTTTAAATTCCACTAGTATTTCAAAACCTCTCTCTCCCCTATCCTTTCTGTCCCTCTTCCCCTTCATTATTTGCAGCCAGAAACCAAAAAAAAAAAAAGTCTCCAAATATCAAACACCCTTACACCTTTGATTTAACATGGATTTGAATGTTAGGGGTGTTTAGGCATTTAGGTCTCAAACTCAGATCATATTACAAAATTTTATTTGCCCCCAAGTCAGCTCACAAAGGCTAAAAGTTAATCAATCAGCAGTTTTTCTATTTTTTCCCCTTTTTTCTTAAAAATTTATCAGCAGGAAACAAAAAAATCTGCAGACAAATGCAGCTAAAAAGAAAAGCTTCTTGGTTCAACCTAGAAACACCAGCCAACAACTCTAGGAGGATGGGGAAGCTCAGGAACCCCCTCACTTCCCCCATCCTGGATTTGCCTTCCAACTGTAGAGCCAAAGTTCTCCCATTCACTCTCAAGATTTCATTCAATCCCATACTTTCTGAAATGTTCTATTTTAAAAATTTCTGAATAGAGATCTGGACAAACCATTCAAAGGATAATGAACTTCACTTCAGGTAATCTGAGTACACCTCAATTACCTGAAATACTGAGTGCCTGAAACCTACTCGGCACAGGACTGGGGGCAGTCAAGGTAAAACGGCGGCGTATTCCAAGAGCTTGTCTCTGAGTAGTTTATCTACGGTAACATTTTTTTCTTTTGCAAATGCTCTCACCTACAACTCAGTCCTTCCAGAATGCACTCAAACTGATTGAAGTTGGTGGGCACAGATTTACTAAGGTTTTAATGGGCTCATTTCCTTAGGTTAGCCAGTAAGGTAGATAGTGAAGGCTCCTGGCAAAAAAGAGCACCTGCAAGTGGTTTTTGTGGGCTTCACCTGCCAAACAGGAAATCTACAAAAGGGGAAAGGGCCACAAAGCCAAGCCTGGGTCTTGGGGAAATAGCAGTCACTTACACACTGGCCTTGCTACCAGAAACACTCTTCTCCCAGAAGAGGTGTCCAGGTGGCTAATTGGTTTTCTGGTGGTGAAGAGTTAACTACACCAAATGCTTGCACCCATCACATATTATCCAATTTTCACCTGTCAACTAAGAAAAGGGCACGTCTAATCCAGCAAAAAGTCATTTTTCCTTCAAGGAGGGCAGAGGTCTGGAGTCATTCGCTGGGGCTGGGATTGCAGGGAGGGGGGGCGTGAAATAAAGGAGTGCTCCGGAGAGGCAGCGAGGGTTTCTCCACAGGGCCCCACACAGGCCACTGCAGAGAGAAAACCGGGGAAGGGGGAAAGATGTCTCACCGGGGGACAAAACCGAACGTAAACCGACTGGCGGAAGGTTCTCACCCCCACCCCCAGGACGCGAACTGGGGGTGCAGATAAAAGGCGCTAGCGGCTAGTTACCTTGGGATATAGAGGAAAGGGACGACAGGGATACAGAGGTCTGCAGAGAAGGAGGGGAAAGGATGAGGCGGGGTCTCAGTACTGAGTGCGAACCAGGGACAGAGAGAGGCAAACAGCAGGACCTGGGCCTCCCCGGGCCAAAAGGCGTGGCCAGAGAGCCAGATCAAGCGATGGTCTTTTTGAGACGCCAGGGGAAGTGCGTGGCCAACCCCTCCAACGCCCCCCGAGCCCGGCCCGTCCGAGGGGCAGTGCCGCGCGGCGCCAGGAGGGCGCAGGGGCCCCCTCCGCAGGGCCGGCCCGCCAGCCCCCGCCCCCACCCCCGCAGTGCTCTTACCTCCACACCTGCCCCATCTGCAGCAGGTGGATGACTGACTGCCAGATCCACACGGAGAGGCGGCACAGGCGCTGCGCCCCCGGCGTGGCCGAGACCCCCGCGCCCGGACCGCGGGCCGCGCCGTGGCCGTAGCCGGCCCCCATCATGGGGGGGCCCCGGCTACTGAGCCCCTCCACGGCGCCCAGCCCGCCGCCCGTGTAGTCCTGCACGAACCAGCGGAAGCTCAGGCTCTGCACCAGCAGCGACGGCACCAGCACGAAGAAGAGGGTCAGCCCGAAGAAGCCGTAGTCCCCCTTGCGGTAGTAGTCGAGGGCCAGCCACAGGTCGGTGCCCACGTCCCCGAAGAAGACCAGCAGCGCCAGCACGATCCACAGGCAGTCGAGCCACGGCCGCTCCACCTGCGGTGGCGGCGGCTGCGGCCGCGCGGCCGAGGGCGTCGGGGGGTGGCGGTCGGCGCCGGCGGCCGCGGGAGGCTGCAGCGGCTGGTCCCCCCCGTCGGCGGCGGCGGCGCTGCGGCGCGGCTTCTTGCCCAGGAGGGAGCGCAGGCAGGCGGAGCGGCAGCCCCAGTAGCACGAGGAGGTGTTGCAGCAGTGGCAGATGTGCAGCGAGCTGCTCTCGCCGGGCTCGCTGCCGTCGCCGCCGCCGCCGCAGCCGCCTCCCCCGGGCTCCCCGTCCTCCTCGCCGCCGCTGCCCACCGCCTCGTCCAGGTTGTGCAGCTGGGCGAAGCCCACCCCCACGCCACCGCCATCGGATTTCGCCGCCATCTTGACTCTCTTCCCAGCTCCGGAGGTTGGGGGGGGAGGGACGGGCTGGGGGGGGAGGAAGGCAGGGAACGGGGAGGGGGGGAAACGAATGGAGAGGAAGGGG